>ML787335.1:194839-208147 GCA_009831015.1 Picea engelmannii | reverse complement strand
TCAAATCTATGCATTTATCTCATTTTACCAGAAAGTTATTACCTTGTGATAAATCTAAATTGCCGAAATATGTTGTTGAGAAAATAAATATATGCTGTGAAATTGTTATCTCCGTTTACTGAAGGATTTGTTATGAAAGTAAATTAATGCTTAAAATGATATGGGCATCACAGAATATTTGTTGATTGCCTCCATAGAAGCGTCATAACCACTTCTTCTCAGACATGTAGTGACATCCAAGTTATATAATGTATCAATCATTGTGTATGTTGCTAAGATCAAGGTACCACATACAAATTTGCACAATCTTATAATGAAGACTACATCCCCAATTCTTGCATCAATGATTAGACTCATTGAGATGATCAACATCTAGAGGCTTGGAACATCCCTCACCTTAGGGATAATCCTTGTTTATCCACCCACAAGATTGACCATTATTGATCCAATACCTATAACATCACAACTAAAATTATCACCCAAGAATGCTTTGCTAAGATCTATTTCCTCATAATCCACATATTATTCTCTACTAAATGTCATATGGAAAGTGGAATATGAGTTCACAAGTCAATCTTATTCCTTAATAACAACATTATAAAGTGGAGTAAATATTTTCATCTTCTTCCTCACCTTTAGAAATCATGATTGTAGACTCTTTTTATTCTTCATTGGAAGTTATGTACACCTTGCATTCATTTTTAGTGCCCCTTTTGATGGCATTTTAGTATTTTCATCTTCTTCCTTCCTCAATTGGCATACCTTCCCCTTGAGTTGGATCTACCACTTCCACTTGATCCCACATATTTATGCTATTTCAAATGACCTATTGAGGACAAGACTTCAACACCATGGGTAAATTCAGCATTCTCTTATATCTTCTTGAAAATTTTGCACTGCATTATCATTGGATTTGTGATGATTTTATTTTGCATAATTATAACTACAATGATATTCTCCCATGAATCCATGAGACTACTTAATAGGATCATGAATCTCTCCTCCTCATTCAATTTACTTCCAATGAATTCAATCCAATTTAAAAGTGAGTTGAAGGTATTAAGATGTTCAACTATCTTATCCCCTTTTTTCATCTTGAGGTTATAATGTTTCCTTCTCAAAATTAGTTTTTTAACTAGGGAATTTTTGTTCTATAGATTTTGTAACTTGTCCCATAAGAATTTTGTTGAAATTGCATCTTGAACATTCAAGGCATAATTTCATGGAAACCCTACCCGTCTTGTCCATTTTATTCTAATAATCTTAAGAGATAGTTTGTGGTATAGTACCATAGATGGTAAGAAAAAGATCTCTCTCATCAAGAGATATCTATGTCTTGGTATTCCAATGATTAAAATTATATCCTATGAACTTATCAATTATAGTCCTTGAAAGTGTAGATGCCATATCTTTCACTCCAATTATTATTTTTTGTCTCAACTATACTCCCCAATCATGGATTTTCTTAGTGGCCAAGTTTCGCCACCAAAAACGATTTCAAAAAGGAGATCAACCAAGGTTTCCTTTTGAAATCCTAGTATGGCCATCTATATTCAACTAATGTATGTGAAGCTCCTTGCATAGTAACAATAGCTCTCAATCTCCCAAATTCCAAGTGAAACAATGTCCAATGGTAGAACTCACTTGGCCAAACCTTAGAATTGGTTGCCATACAACAAGAACTTATCTCAAGTTAAAGCCCAAAATGGATATGATACCAATTTTTATCTTTGATAGCTACAAAAAAATATATTATAACCAGAAGACAAAATACTCTTGTATTAAAATATTGATTAAAATAATAAACAACATCAAGTCAATGAGTAGATTAGAGATATAAACCATAGCCCGAGAGACAAGAGATAAGCATATCATTCACCATTCTACATTGATGCGTATAGATAACCACAACAAACTTTATATTACCTAATACAAAAATAATACAATGTATTATGGAGGGAATGGATATTGTGCTCTTCTTAGAGAAATATAAAAATGGTTTCCTATTATGGACTTGAGAAATTGGTGACTCATTTTAGAGAATTTGATCCTAAGAAGGATGTGGGGAAAGTTGAGCTATTAGAGATACAAAGTGAAGTAGGGATGAGTGGGAAAGTCTCTCTTTTCATGGACTTAATGGGTGACCCACTTTGAAAGATCCATCATAGCCTAGCTTATGTAATGTAGTTGTTAAGATTAGGCAATAGAGGGAGATTATGGAACTCAATAGAGGTTGCATCAAAGCCATTGTGTGCGGTATAAACATTTCAAATGAATATGCACTGAAAATATTCAAATTCCAAATATAAAAAGTAGCTTATATTATCTTCCTTTGAGTCTCACCAAGGAACATGTTGTTAGAAAAATAGGTGTGCTCGTTTCACCATAGACAATATAGCAATATTGTCACCCAACCATAGGTCGAAGCCACCCCCGAGCACCTTAACCTTGATAGAGAGAATAATTCTAGAAGCAAACCGTAGAACCAATATCTAATCAAGGTAAGCATACCTCTCTCCAGAGCTAGAGTACCAAGAAAAAAGTCCAAACCATAACCAAGAGAAAGTCCAAGCCAAAACCAAAATTTTCCAGTTGCAGCAGTTGCAGATGCAGCTCCTCTCCAAACTTGCGCACAACTGGTCTTATGCAGTTTCGAGTGAGTGAGTCACAAATGATCTCTAGCGCCCTCTATTTATAATGCTCCATCTTAGTTCTCTGGGATGACTTCTCTTCCTGGGTACTAATAACTCAATATTAATTATTTCATTAAGTCGACTAGTCTTCTAGAGTTATTATCCAAGTCTTTAGGGTTTCTCTTGCTTCCTGAAATATTCTAGTTTCGTTAGGGTTACATGTAGAGGTTAATACCTCCTGAAACTATCATAATATAAACACTCCCTCCTAGTTAGGGAGGTATTAAAGGAAATGGTCTTGACCACAAACAAACCATTCAACCGGGAGCATATAGCCACATAGGCTATCTCATGATCAAATCATGAGCACCATCATCACTACTAGTATCATCTGATAGCATCGACTGCATCATCTCTCGAAGCCATACTCCATCTGAGTAATCGGGCATGATGTTGAATAAGTTACTCACTCCACAGAGTGATACACGAATCATTCTTCTAATCTGGACATAGGTCCTAGAAGAATAATTGTTCCAATAGATGCTCAAAGCCACATCATGGGCTACAAGGATTATTCTTCTAATCCAGACATACATCCTAGAAGAATGATTGTCCTAGACCATTTTCCACAAGGAGAATGTATTTCCATCAGTATATTGACTATCCATCTAGTTGGTAATCATCTCCAACACTATTGATAGTCTCCATGGAAAACATAACAATGCCATCCAATAGAACACAACTTGGTCTATTCATAGTAGTATACAACTACTATCCAGTGGTACAAAACCACTCTCAGTAGCACACTAATATTAACCAATAACACAAAGTCACTCTCATTGGATCACATCCACCACAGTATCAAAAAACTATTGTCTAGAGACATACAGTCTCCACAACAATTATATCAGTTAATATCAACCTGCATAAAATGATATCATGATATAAATTGAGTCATCTGGGCCATTCTTCCACTCACATCTGTGAGATATGGAAGAGCATATTCCCTCAGAAGGTAAGACATCAGACATGGGCTATCTATACTATTCTTCCCAAGCATAGAAGAATAATTGTCCCTGATTTCTGAGCCTAGGCCATTCACCTAACTGAGTCATTCCTCTGACACTAATCATAGTGCAACCTGGACGGAATGAGTCTGCCTTAGGGAATGCTTGTCCTTGATTGTTGAACCTAGACCATTCACCTAACTGGGCCATTCCTCCAACACTAATCATAGTTTAACCTAGAGAGAATGAGTCTGCCCTAGGGAAATGACTATCTGGACCATTTCCTAAGGAAATGATTGTCCTACACCAACCTCCAAAACGGGCCATTCTTCAAAACTGCTCACAACTATGAACTTTGAAAGAATGACTTCCCGGTGAGGCAAACCATTCTACTTTGCCACCACTCAGAGTGACTTCCAAGAAGAATGAATGTCCTAGACCATTCCCCCACACTCACCACAAGGGGAATCATTGTCTATGGTACATCAAAAATATATCGGACCATTTTCATTATGAAAATGAATGCTCAATCTGGATGATTTTCTGAACTGGAAAATGCCTATCCATCAGAAATCATGAACCGCTTTCCGAACTGGAAAGGAAATTCCCATATTGGACCATTTTCGGAATTGGAAAAGGATTGTCCATAAATCAATAACATATCAGTGCTCCCTCCCATCCAGGGAGTAATAAATTTCTTTTTCAATAAGGAAGTTGTCTCCATGAGCCCCAACTTGTCTCTTAAGTACGTAAACTTTTCATCTTGGACAGAGGCTTTACCAAAAATATGTGTTACCTACTCATTTGTGGAGATATACTAGAGAATCACTTTTCTCTTCTGGACTTTATCATGAAGAATATAATGCTTGATCTCAATGTACTTTGGTCTATCATGGAACATTGGTTTCTCTGAAAGCTTCACATAGCTCTGATCATTACAATATATCATGGTTGAATTCAACACTTTTGTTTCCTACTAGCTCATGACATCGTGAAAAAGATTAAACTGAAACATATCCAAGTAGAACTTGTTTTGTCATATGCACTCCCTATCCTATCTGAATCGATAAATCCATGCAGATGTATATCATAAATCAAACGCCCCATAAGGCAAATATCTGGTCGGGTATTCTCCAAATAAATTAACGATCCAAACAATTTTCAATATAGATATGGGTCTACTAGATTAGAGCCTCCCAGCTTCTGTATGCCATTACTGGATTTTTCCATGGATTAGAAATCCATCATCCCAGACTTCTAAGTAATTATTCTGATATTTTATCTCTGCCATAGAAATTTTTCACCACGCTTCTACTATATATGAGATACTCTGCATCAAGTTGTTTGAATCCATGCAACGTCTTCTTGTATCTGCATACATGGGTTTGTTTATGGTATAAACTTCTTTCTCAATTTTCTTTATTGGGAAGAACAATCTTTTACATGTAAATTCCAATTCATGGATACTGCAAGAGGTATATATGGTTTACTGGAACAAGTTGTTGTCATAGTCTTCTCCCTCCTTCTGGAAGAACCTCTGAATATCACAATGCTTCCATTTATAAGTCTTTTTCACATTTTCTTACATACATTGTTCTCCATCACAACTTCCATTTATTATGGTTGATTGCTTCCAATGGGCTCAAACCAAGTCGGTATTCTTATGATTCTCGGTGTAGTAACTGGTTGTTCTAGATTTTCTTTCTTTCTTGGAATTTTCATGTTCGTCCTCATGTTTCTCTTTAGATTTTGGGTTCATGGAGTCTTCTATATATTCCATGCCCTTCCTTCCCGAAGATTCCAACTCATGTCTTTCATCATAGGAACATGAATGTAGATGGACAACCAAGGATACTTAAGACTTCTTTTTGAAGAAAACTTCTTCTAGAGTCAAACTGAACACATGTTGCTACTTCTAATGAAGAACATGGAGATATGCTTCATAGTCTTCATGGTTTCTTTAATGGATCACATCATTGCGGATTATCTCCCTCCTAATCCCAAATTCATGCCTGAATGATAAATATGCATGATCTTATTTTGGAATTCTGTAATCAGCTCCCTCCATCTGAGCGATTCCATGCTTTCATTTGCATCCTTCTTGATTTATGTAAAGTGTCACAAGTTTATTATAGTTTCCTCTTGATTACTAAATTATTTCTGATTTGACTCTTTCTGGGTCCCTTCAAGTTTGATTCTTATTTCGTCTTATCTTGCAGTTGTTACTTATATAATATATTCCTTAGGAATTTTCCAACTTATTTCATCTTCTTGTAGTTATCGTAATAGAAATCCTTAACTTGTTATTCTTTCATAGATATTATTTTACTGGCCATCTTTTCTTCTAAGAAATAGATATGCATGATATGTACAGAAACTATGTAAACATGGTATGTACAAGAACTATGTTATTGAAGAATATTGTTACCTTGACTAGAAGAAGAAGTATGTTTCATCCTTCTTGACTTTCTTTGAGGATTCCTTTTCTTCAGAAATTGTTGCTTAGTGTGTTTCCTTCCTTTTCTTTAACTCAGGATAGTGGTTCTTGTAGTAACCATATTTTAGACAGTTGAAGCATTGTATTTTTGACATATCCTTTTCTTGATTTGGTTTCTTCCTTGAACCAAACTTCTTCTTATTCTTGAATTTCTTGAACTTTGTTGTGTATGCTTGATCGTCATATTTCTTTTGGGATTTATAATTTGCATTAATACTTGATTCTTCTTGTGCAAAACAAGTCCAAAGTCCTTCAAATGTGGAATACTCCTTTCTTGTGTTCATGCTTGTGGAAAATGCATCCCATGTCTTGGGAGGGCCATTGATTACTATATTTATTAGTTCGTTTTCTGAAATGATTTCTTCAATAGCTTGTAGTTGATCTCTTAACTAAGACATTCTCACAAAGTATGATGTTATGCTATCATCATCATTCATTTTCATGTCACGGAGCTAATTCTTCACACTCATTACTTTCCCAATGTTTCTTA
This sequence comes from Picea engelmannii, assembly GCA_009831015.1. Taxonomy (NCBI): domain Eukaryota; kingdom Viridiplantae; phylum Streptophyta; class Pinopsida; order Pinales; family Pinaceae; genus Picea; species Picea engelmannii. Next base: position 201,520 of record ML787335.1, on the reverse strand, counting down.
CTAAGAAGAGGTTAGTTAGGGCATCATACATCTTATTAGATGATTCAAGATGATAAATGTAGGGTATCAAGTGGTATTTTATAGAGTCCACTATGATACTCATAGTGTTGATATCATTGTGCTTGAACTTCTCCATAACTGCAACGTTCTGAGGTTCCTTCTCTTTTCCTGCTTCAAATTGTGTCTCCATGATCTTGCCTTTCACGATATCCAACACTTTATTCTTTGCAAGGATGAGGTAAATCCTTGTCTTCCATGCTCTGAAGTTAGAATCCCCTTCTAACATGTTTTCTAACTTCATAGAGTAAGTCATGACTTTTTTGACTTTGACTAAAAACTCAAACTTGACGTCTTGGCTTGATGAGAGTACCAAGAGGTGCGCAAGGCTAGGGAACACTAGGATATCCAGAAATTAGGTCAGGCTCTTCACTTAAAGTGCCTTAACAAGAGTGTTAGGGTTTTGTTGCTGCAAAAAAAATTCGACTGCAACTGCAACTGTAACTGAGCAAATCCTCCCAATATATCTTCCAGCGGTTAGACTATCCGAATATAGTGTGGGTCCATAACCTGTTAGAAAAATAGGTGTCCTCGTTTCACCATAAATAATATAGAAATATTGTCACCCAACCATAGGCCGAAGCCACCCCCAAGCACCTTAACCTTGACAGAGAGAATAATTCTGGAAGAAAACCGTAGAACCAATAGCCAATCAAGGTAAGTGTTCCTCTCTCCAGAGCTAGCGTACCAAGAAAAAAGTCCAAACCATAACCAAGAGAAATTCCAAGCCACAATCAAGAGGAATTCCAAGCCAAAACCGAAAATTTCCAGTTGTAGGAGTTGCAACTGCAGCTCCTCTCCAAACTTGCGCAGAACTCGTCTTATGCAGTTTCGAGTGAGTGAATAAAAAATGAGATCTAGCACCCTTTATTTCTACTGCTCCATATTAGTTGTCTAGGCTGAATTCTCTTCATAGGTACTAATAACTCAATATTAATTATTTCATTAAGTCAACTAGTCCTCTAGAGTTTTTATCAAAGTCTTTAGGGTTTCTCTTGCTTCTCAGAATATTCTAGTTTCGTTGGGGTTACATGTAGAGGTTAATATCTCCCGCAATTACCATAATATAAACACATGTGTGATACAACTACTTTAGAATAATTATAAGGCACTCACCTCATTGATATGTATGTTCAATGTGGAAAATTAGGGGATCCATGTTAGGTTCTTGATGAAATGATTGATATTAATGAAAATGCAGGGGTGATCTTGTTAAGTACTAGATATTGAATTATTACATTTCTAGTGTTATATTAGTGTTGTCCTTATTGGTTGGCTAGACCCTTCAATTCTAATTGTACCCTTTTTCTCCTATATATACCAAGGAGAACTAGTTCTAGACAACATTCAATCTTGTACATTTGTTATCTTTTTAAAGGAGGTTTCCCCCTCAAAGAGGCTTATCATTCATTCTTCTCTCTCATTCTCAAGGCGTGTACTTACTTCTCTTCCTCTTTTTGTACTATTTTGGTGTTTTGGTGCATAATAATTGGTTTCGGATCATAGGATCTTTAGGTTTGGCTCCTTCAAACGAGTCATATTACTATCCTCTCTATAATATTATTTCTAGATAGTTTCGTGTGAAAATTTTGGGAGCTTGAGGAGACATAGCAAAGTAATTTTGGTAAAAAAAATTAGCTTTTGGTTTGCTATACTTTCAGAGATATAGCCTATGGAAATTAGGGATTTTTTACTAGTCTTGAAATTAGTCTCAAAAGAAACATCTTGTAATTTTCACTATAAATTCTTTCTTTGGATGTTTCAAATAATGAAATTCTTAGGTGTCTAAGGAGACATAGTTATGTACTTGTGGTAAATATTGCAAGTTTTGGTTCTCTATCCTTTCATAAATATAGGTTGTGGAAATTATGGTTTTTAAGTAGTCCTGAAACTAGTCTCAAACATGTGTTCTTGGTAAAAATGTCATATTTGAAGCTAGAAAAGTACAAAGTGAGTGTTGCTATTTCCATTTAAAAGAAGATAGAGCATAGTATTTCAAGTCAAAATTTCAGGAGTAGATCAAAAAAATTAGACGCGTGGTAGATTGTACAAGTTATCTCTCTTGAAAGGGACAAAAACAAAAAAATTTGGGAGAGTTACCATAACTTTCTCTTGCACATTGGAATTTGATCAAACCTATGGACTTGCAGAGAATATGTGTCAATATACTACATATCAAAATTTCATACTTAGAGGGGTTATACAACTATAGAAATTGGAGAACTGATCTAATGAATTGAGTGATAGGTCAATGGAAAATGATGATTTGATAAACACACAATACAACAAATGAAACAAAAGATGGATTAAAATATGGAAAAGATGGAACAAAATATGGATCAAAATAAGGAATAGACGGAACAAAATATGGAACAATTACAAAATTCCATGGTAGTCGTGCTCTTACATACCCTAGATGAGAGGTTCCCTAAAGGTGATATTGGGACACAACGAAATCGTGAAAATAAGGATAACAAAATTGTTGAACCCTAGTCACATATGGGGAATATTTTAAAAAATGTGGAGAACATGAAGATTGAGTCTTAGAATAATGATTACTCATCACTTGAAGATCGACAACATTGAGGGTTCAACTCAGCACTAAGGAACTACTTAATTCCCAAGATTGATATGAGGAATTTTGATGGTAAAGATCCTATAACATGGATATTCCTTATGGAGCAATTCTTTGATCTACACCAAGAGACAATTTTACAAAAGGTAACTCTTGCATCCTTGTATTTAGAACTTGATAAAAATTTTTGGTACCAATGGCTTTCTGAACAAAAAAATGATTCTATTATCTCTTGGTCCCTTTTTACAAATCAATTGATATCACATATGGGGATATTAAGAGCGACACATTATTTAGTCAATTGATTATAGAGCACATTAAACAATTCCAAAAACTAAGTCTAAGGGTAAATAACATTCCATAGGATAATTTTTTAGATATCTTCATGGGCACTTTAAAGAAGAGAATTAAACATGAGGTGTATCTCTTTGAACCTAAATCCCTCGAATATGCTTTCATTGTGGAAAGGAAAGTTGAAAGTAAAAATATGGCTACTAGAAGGGTGGCCACTAACAACTATAAAGAGTGTCATGTTCCCTCTCATTACCTCACTCAACCTACAATTTTGACACTTTGACAAATGGATGAAAGAAGATCAAAGGGACTATGTTTCAATTGTGACAACAAGTATAATAAGGGGCATAAATGTGATGATAGGAAGTTATTCTACAAGATTGTGAAGAGGAAGTAGATCAAGAATTGGAACCATCGCAAGATATAGAACTAGAAGAGACTACTCCAACCATATATTTTCATGCATTGGATGGCATCAATACTCCACAAACCATCAATATAGAAGGATATATCAAAAATAAAAAGGTAACAATGTTGATTTATTCTGGTAGTACCCATAACTTCATCAATTACAAATTAGCAAAACTTCTCAATTGATTTATATATCTTGCACTTGAGTTTCAAGTAATGATTGCAGATGGAGGTACCATAAATTGTTTAGGGAAATTCCATAGCATTAAGTTCACTAGGGGGGGGGGGGGGGGGGGTCTTTATTGGATTAATCCCATTATTTCAATCCAAATGGGTGGTGTAATGTTGTATTAAGGGTCCAATTGTTATAATCATTGGGAACAATACTCGTATTTTTTAGGAACTTTTCATGAGATTTTCCTTGGAAGGAAAGGAAATTGAATTCATAGGTATCCAAGGGAAATGCTCTAAAGTAATAATCTCTAACAACATGAAAAAATTGCTAAAAAAGGAACACCATGTTGTAATTTCATAATTGTGCTCACTAGATGTTCAAACATCTAAACCTTCTACTCCCATGGATCTCCAAAAACTTGTCAAAAAACATTCCAAAGTATTTGGAGAGATGCACAAGGGTCTTCCACATGCTCAATATCATGATCATGTTATTCATTTTCAACCGGGAAGTGCACTACTTAATATTAGGCCTTACAAGTACTCATATGCACAAAAGAGTGAGATTCAATGTATGGATCAAGAAATGTTAGAGGTTGGCATCATTCAACCTAGCCAAAGTGATTTCTCTTCACCAGTGATGATGGTTCACAAAAATGAAGGTTCATGGCATATGTATCTAGATTATAGAGAACTCAAACAAATGACCATTAAATATAATTTCCCTATTTCTATCATTAATAAATTATTAGATGAATTGCAAGAAAAAAATTTCTTTACTAATTTGCATCTTCGTTCTAGATATCATAAAATTAGAATGAGGTAGGAAGACATCCCCAAAACAACCTTTAGAACACATGAATCCTATTATGAGTTTTCAAACATTTCAAAGCTTGATGAATTCTGTTTCCAAACCCTCCCTCAAAAAAATGTGTTAGTATTTTTTGATGATATAGTAATTTACAATAAATCTTGGGAAGATCATGTACAACATCTTGACATGGTCTTGAAACTATTAGAAGAGCAACACTTATATTTGAAAACTTCCAAGTATGCCTTTGGCTTCAAGAAGGGGAATATTTGGGCCATATGGTATCTCGTGAAGGTGTCAAAGTGGACCCTAACAAAATTAAATCTATGATGGAATGGCCAATTCCCAAAACCTTGAAGAATCTTAGATTATTCTTAAGATTAACGGGATATTAACACTAATTTGTCAAGAAGGTTAAATAGTAGTACCTGTAACAACATTATTAAAGGAGGCATTTTCTTGGCCTCAAGAAGCAACTAAATTTTTTGAAACACTTAAGGAATCTATGTGTACAACTCATGTCCTAGCCATGACTATCTTCACAAAAACCTTTATTGTGGAGTGTGATGCCTTAGGGAATGGAATTGGTGCAATTTTAATGCAAGAATGAAGGCTCGTTACCTTTGAAAGAAACCAACTTAAAGGAAAGAGTTTACTCAAACCCATTTATGAAAAGGAAATGTTGGCCATAATACATGTAGTTAAGAAATGGTGCCCTTACCTAATAGGAAGGCACTTCAAGGTAAAAAAAAATCTTGATAGTTTGAAGTACTTCTTGGAACACCGATTATCTTCAAAGTAGAAACAAAAATGAGTTACAAAGACGCTAGGTTATGACTTTGAAATCATTCACAAAAAAAGAAAATAGAATGTTGTGGAAGATGAACTTTCAAGGAAAGAAGAAGATATTGATGGATTACTATGTGGTATTTCCATTATGCAATTTTATTTGATAGAAGAAGCAAGGATATAATGGAAGAAATATTAGAAGGTATGAAAGATCATTCAACAACTACAAGAGGACTGAAGTGCATTATATAAATTTGTGTGGAAGAATTATTCATCGTGGTATAAGGATCGCCTATATTTATGTAAGAATTCCCAACTCAAACAGAAGGTCCTTTTGGAATTGCACACTTCTCCTATAGGAGGACATTCATGGATCTTGAAAACTTACCATAGGAGAAAGAAGGTTTTTTTCTAGCAAGGTCTTAAAATTGATTTTCAAATGTTTGTGGTTGAATGTGTGGTTTTCCAAAAGAATAAGGGAGATACAATCAAGACCCCAAGTCTTCTGCAACCATTAGTCATGCCAAGTCAATGTTGGGAAGAGGTTTCAATGGATTTTATTACAAGTCTACCCAAGTTGGAAGGAACTAATGTCAACATGGTATTGGTGGATTGACTCACAAAGTATGCCCATTTTTTTCTCTTTCTCGTTGTTTTAAAGAAAGTTCAGTAACCCCAACATTCATGGAAATAGTTTAGAAGCTACATGGAATCCCCAAGATTATTGTAAGTGATAGAGATCCAATTTTCACTAGTATTTTTTGGATTGAATTATTTTCTTGTTTGGGTACTCAATTGGCTCACAACTCCTCTTACCATCCTCAATCGAATGGGAAAACTGAGATTGTGAACACATGTCTAGAAAGGTATCTTCATTGCTTTGCATATGATAAATGAACACCATGGGTCATGTGGTTTCCCTTAGCAGAATGGTGGTACAACACATCCTTCCATAGTTTGTAAAAAATGTCCCCATTTATGGCACTATATGGCTATCATCCTTCATTCATCACATCACCCTTGAGAGGGAAAGTGAAGGTTCAAGCAATTGAGGACCACATAGAGCACCAATAATAGGTTCTCCAACTATTAAAGGACAACTTCGCTCTAATGCAAAATAGGATGAAAAAAGAAGCATATCAACATCACAGTGAAATGGAAATTGAAGTGGCGGATTAGGTATTTACAAGGCTACAACCATACAAAAAAATGTCCCTCAAGCAACAAAAGAAGAACAACAAATTAGCACCAAGTACTATGGTCCCTATAAGGTGTTGCAAAGGATTGGAAGTATGGCTTAGAAATTCGAGTTTCATCCATCTTCACATGTACATCTAGTCTTCCATGTATCTTGCTTAAATAAGGTAATTGGTGACAAGATCCCAGTTTATACTAGTTTACCAAAGATTAATGAAGATGGGGAAATCATATTATAACTAGAAATTGTGAATCCCTAGACAAAGCCCCATGTAAATCCCTAGATAGTAAGTTATATTTCTATTATTATATTAGTGTTTTGAGATATACCCTTTAATTGTAATTTTACTCTCTCTCTCTCTCTCTCTCTCTC
>ML787335.1:168886-179835 GCA_009831015.1 Picea engelmannii | reverse complement strand
TTAATGCCTTATCCCCCCCTTCATTAATATCTTATCTATTTCTTTAATGCCTTATCCCCCTTACATTAATATTTTATCCATTTCTTTAATGCCTTATCCCTTCCCGCATACGTAAAGCACTTTAATTAAACAATTTAAAATTATTAAGCCCCCCTTTAATTATTATCAATATCATTGAGTGTGATATGTAATAATTAATTAATCAAAAGTTAAAACAATTAATTAATAAATAAATAATCAATTAATATTATTAATACTAATCATTGTTTAATTAAAACCATATTAGGACAATTAATTATTTAATAAATTTTACTTAATAATCCCTAAGCATGTATTCATCTAGGGTTGTTACAAAACCAAGTTCAATAGCCACAACATTCATGGAAATAGTTCAAAAGCTACATGGAATCCCCAAGATTATTGTAGATGACAAAGATCCAATTCTCACTGGAAATTTTTGGGTACTCAATTGGCTCATTGTTCATCTTATCATCCTCAATCCAATAGGAAAACCGAGGTTGTGATTAAATTTCTAGAATGATGTCTTTTTGGCTTTCCATATGACAAACAAACACAATGGGTCAAGTGGTTTCCCTTGACAGAATAGTGGTACAACACATCCTTCCATACTTCATAAAAAATGTCCCCATTTATGGCACTTTATGGATATCATTCTCCATCCATCACATCAACCTTGAAAGGGAATGAAAAGGTTCAAGCAATGGAGGACCACATAGGGCACCAACAAGAGGTTTTGAAACTGTTGGAGGAAAACTTGATTATAACACAAAATAGGATGAAACAACAAGTTGATCAACATTGCAATGAAAGAGAATTTGAAGTGGGGGTTTGGGTATTTTTGAGGATACAACCATACAAACAAATGTCCCTCAAGAAACAAAAGAATGACAATAAACTAGCACCCAAGTATTATGGTTTGTATAAGGTGTTGTAGAGGATTGGAAGTATGGATTACAATTTGGAGTTGCCTCCATCTTCACGTGTACATCTAGTCTTCCATTTTTCTTTCTTAAAGAAGTTAATAGATGACAAGATCCCAGTTCAAACTATTCTTCCAAAGATTGATGAAGAAGGGAAAATAATATTAAAACCATAATCAATCCTTGAAACAAGGATTAAGCACCTACGGAATCGAGAAATTATTGAGTGCTTCATCAAGTGGAAGAGATGACATGGAAAGATGATGTATTCATGCAGAAACACCTACAATTAGTCAAGTGTTGATGACAACACTTGTTTGAAAGAGAGGGGCATGTTAAGCCCTAGATAGTGAGTTATATTACTATTGTCAGCTAGACCCTTTAATTTTTATTGTATCATTTGTATCTTATATATATATATATATATATATATATATATATATATATATATGTATGTATATATTAAGGAGACCTAGTTTTATAATCATTTCATCTCATTCTTGTACATTTGTTCCATTTTAAAAGGAGGTTTCCCCCTCGAAGAGGCTTATTTTTCATTCTTACATATATTTCTCAAGGTGTGGAGCTTATTCTCTTTGTATTTTTAGGCTATTTTGGTATTTGTTTCCTAACAGAAACAATGGTTGAAACAAGGATCAAGAAACTATGAAATCAAGCAATTATTGAGTAGTCCATCAAGTAGAATATCCTACTAGTAGAAGAGGCAACGTGGGAAGATGATTCTTCATGAAGAAAAATCCACAACTAATCAAATGTTGAGGGAAACACTTGTTTGAAGGGAAGGGACATGTTAAGTCCTAGATATTGAGTTTTTAATTTCTATTGTTATATTAGTGTCTTCCTTATTGATCGGATAGAACGTTTAATTGTAATTGTACCATTTGTCTCTTATATATACCAAGGATACCTACTTTTAGAAGGAATCTCATATTGTACATTTGTTATATTATGAAAGGAGGTTTCCCCCCTCAAAGATGCTTATCATTCATTATTCTCTCTCATTCTCAAGGTGTGAAGTTACTTCTCTTTCTCTTTTTTTGTTATTTGGGTGTTTTGGTGCATAACAGATCTTAAATTCAGAGGGTTATGTTCTCAAATAAAGTTTTGAAATCATGGTAAAGCCTCTCATAGGGAAAACCTTAACCTTGAGGGTGAAATCTATCAATTTCATGTTAGACATAAAGTAGAAACTAGAGCTCGTGTAGGGGATTGTTTTGGACTAGCACTAGCTTTTGTTTGCAAGTAGTTAACTTCATGGCCATTGTCTAATGTCTAACTATTACATATGCAAAGAAATGACTCTCACTTTGGTTTTGTCGTTGCAGGAAGGAGTGGTGGGTAATGGAGTTCCTTCATCCTCAAAGCATTGTTCTTTCAAGGATGTGGTTAGAAATAAACCCTCCACCATAGTTTATTTGAACCCTCATCTACCTAGTGTGTATATTTTGGAGAAATTAAAAGAGGTTCCAGTGATGGAGGTCTTAGAAAAAGAGGTCACAAACCTACTCTCAAACTATGAATCAACTATAATAATTTGTAGATTCAATGGTTTTTGGCCTTTTAAATTAGACTTGTACCAATGGCTCTTTTACACTTGGACAAAGCATTGTGAGGTATATAACAAAAAATTCAAAACTTTTTGATTATTAGAAAGATTTTTTGGAAAGTCCCTGGTTTTGGGGAAGAGAGAGTCTTTTTGTTATCCCATGATTCCTTGACTTTGACCCTACCACTGCATCTTCCACCAAAATTCCAATTTGGATTCACCTTCCAAATGTGCCAATAAAATTTTAGCATCTATTAGTGTTTAAAGATATTGGGAATAGTGTGGGCATATATTTAGAAATAGATATTTTTTAGGTTAAGTTGGGTCTTTTCTCATATGCCCAATTTTGTGTTGATATCAACCTTAGCTAGGGTCTATTGTTGTCGAAAAGGTAGGTATTCCAATAGAGGACAAACACCTTCAATAACCACTCACACAACTAGATTAGAGATCAATACACCGATGTTTGCATGTGGTAAAACCCCTGCAGAGAAACATCCATGGCCCATCCAACACAACCACTTGGAACAATTTATTAATTCAAAAGAAAAATATTACAGAGAGATTTACAAGAGAGTTTCTCACAATCAATCATCGACAAAGACCCTCCATGCTCTTTAAATAGATATCATGGACCAATTAGGTGTTAAGCCACAGATCGATGCAGTTGTTGAGATCGAGGAGAATATGAGCAGTTGGATCACTATATGTCGGGAACATATTGTGATCGTCAGATTTCCTAATTACAAATGCATACTAATGCATACTCAAGAAACACAATTTAACCTAATGACACATTAGACCAAGTTGATATTAACTAAATCCTAAGTGTCTAAATATCCTAACATATTGGACAAGTTTATACTTCAAAGAGAAAATTCTAGATGGACTTAAGGTTTGGATTATGAGAATACAACTTTGGTGTCAGATTTCCCAACATACATGACATCTTTAGGATTTTTTTCCCCAAGAGTCAGCTAACCAAAAAATGAAAAAATGACACAAACCAAAACCAAAAAGTTGACAATCATATGAGCAAGCATTATCAGATGATTAAGATGATTGAAATGTAGAAAATCAATGAACACACATTACAGGGAAGGATAATAATGCTTGTCCAAAAGTATAGATTGAAGAATCAAATCTCCCCTCTGAGGATAGAGAAGAATATATTGGCATTTCCCCATCAAGGGTGTTAGTTTTAAGTGAAGCCCCATTATGAGGAATGAAGAGACATCATGAATCAAACAACTTTGATTCCAACGAGGAGTTGTCATTCCATATGATCTTGGAAATCTAATTATTATCGAAGAGACTTCATGAATCAAATAACTTTGATTCCAATGAGTTGGAATTCCATATGATCTTGGAAATCTAATTCTTATCTACAATTAGTCTTTGTGGAGCCTTCTCAAAGGGGTGGATTTTTTATAACAAAAAAAAAGAAGGAAAAAAATGATAGGATTGTGAATATTATCCTCATTAATACTTGACACTTTGTCTTTGTCTTAGTGCTTTGATACTTGAAATTTTTAGAATTTGTTGTTTCATATGGACATTACCTACAAGTAAAAGAAGGCCTACAATAGGAAAATGTATGGTCAAAATATAAAGAGTACAAGATAGAAGAAGATAGAAGAAGATAAAATTCTTATGCATAAAAATAAAGTGTATGTTCCTAATTCTCATGAATTAAGGAAGCCGGTACTAAAAGAAATGCATAATTTTCCATATGTTGGACATCATGGATATCAAAAGAAAATTGTAGCAATAATAAGCCAATACTTTTGACCGGGAATGAAAAAGGATGTGGCTAAATATATAGCTAGATGTAAGGAATATCAAAGAGTAAAGGTTGAGAATAGACACCCAACAGGTGTTTTACAACCATTTCCAATTCCAGAGTGGAAAGGGGAAGTGGTAGCCATTGATTTTATCACTAAGTTGCAAAAACAACAAGGAAACATGACTCCATAATGGTATTGGTAGATAAATTGACAAAAGCCAATTATTTTATTTTGGTCAAATTGAGTAATAAGGAAACTAATATAGCATATATTTATATGAAAGAGATTGTCAAGTTGCACAGATTACCTAAGGCAATTGTTTCAAACAAAGATCCAAAGTTTACTTCAAACTTTTGGAAGGGTTGTTCAAAATATTTGGTACAAATTCGAATTTTAGTACAACCTATCATCCAAAAATATATGGGAAAAGAAAGAGATTCAATCAAGTGATTGAAGACATGTTGAAAATGTATGTGATGGATAAGCCATCCAAGTGGGAGGATTACTTGCATTTGGTTGAATTTCCCTATAACAATGGATACCAAGATTCATTAAAGATGAGTCCATTTGAAGCTCTATATGTCAGAAAACACAATACTCCAATGAGTTGGGACAATCCAACAGAGAAAGTACCATAGTTTCTCATGGAAATGGAAGAGAAAATGGTCATAATTAAATAGAAATTAAAGGCAACACAAGACCAACAAAATATTTATGCAGATAAAGGTAGGACACACAAAAAAATTAAAATGGGAGAGAATGTATTCTTGAAAGTGAAGCCAAAGAAGACTTCTATGGAGTTGGGAAGTTGCACCAAGCTACCAACAAGATTTTTTGATCCATTTGAGATATTAGATATACTAGGACTAATTGCATACATTCTAGCATTGTCTGCTTCCATGAAAGTGCATAATGCATTTCACGTGTCACTATTAAAAAAATATGTGAATTATCCTTAGCCATGTCATTAACTAGACTTTGATTTAAGTGGAGCTCAAAGGAGACTTCAAAGTGTATCTAGTTTGTATATTGGACAAGAATATCATGGTGCTTCTAAGCAAATCCATAGGGCGGGTAAAGGTCTAGTGGACCTACTATATCCTTAAAGAAGTGGCATGAGAGTTGGAGGATGCAATGTGGGAAACATACCCACATCTATTTTGATTTTTTTATGTAAACAAGATTGTTGTATATATGTATGGCGATGTGCACCAAGGACAGTGAAAAATTTAGGGGGAGGGGAATGTAACAAACCATTTTTAATCCCTAGATTAGAAATTTATATGTGTGTATATGATTAATGGTTGAGGGCCAAGTGATGTAATATGTAATTATTGTACATTGAAAGCTAATAATAATAATAATACATCATCGATTGTAGATAGATAAGGAAAAAAACATGGGGGGATGTGATTCCACAAGAGAGGAAGAAAGAGGGGCTTAGGGGGCTTGAAAGGGGATAAAGGAAAATAAAAATATTATATTTCTAAGTCTAAGTCCCTTACATTATTTTATAATAAGTCCTTATCTTATGATATCAACCTTGGGATTAGTTTCCAAAAAAAAATGCGGGCTTCTTATGGAGCCACATGGTGAGTTATGGGCATGCATACATATTCCATGACTTTTGTATGCAAGGAAAAAAAATGGTCCATCATTCTATGGGGAAGCCTTGGGTGAGAGTCTATGTTGCCATGACAATAATAGATTGATGGTTATGTCTATTATGAGAGTTATGTGATAAATTATGTCGATGTGCATGGAAAACTAATGTCATTGAAGAAAATTAACCACCATTGAGAATCCATTGAGTCCCAACAATGATACTTCCTATCTAGTCTATGTTGGAGCCTAGGAATGAAGTGGGATAGACCGAGGGACTACATGGTAAAGAAGGGGATTCACTTCTTTGGGTTGTGCAAGATGAAGAGGAAAGAGAGTTGGTAAGTTGAGATTATTGTAAGAGTGAACATAGTGCAAATTATAGGATTTGGGAAGGGTGAGAGGTTTAGACAAGCCATAGGAGAAACTCATCCTTATGGACTCATAGCCCCAGCTCAGGGGTGACCTATTATATAAATATTAATTGCAATAGAATCTATGGTTGGGTGGAATGTCTGATGTTTGTAGCCATTTGGTGTCATATTTCCATAAAGATAAGAGTCATGGTTAATTGATTATTATGTTGTGATGTTATTAATTGAATGTTGTGTATATTATGAATTTGAATTTTGTTATGTTGTATGTATAAATGTGCATCTATAGTCATGCATGAATTAATTGTGTGTGTGAGTTGAATTTCTTGGTTTGCATGCATAAGTGATTCATAATAGGACAAGGATGAATTATGGTATCAGAGATTAAAAAGTGGGTTCCAATCTAGTTAGATGACTAGGAAAATTATAAAAATGTATCAGAGAAGGATTTTTAGTTTGTGGAAGGAAATTTGAAGCACCCCATTTCCCCAATAGTGTACAAGGGTGGTTGGGTATGCATGACACTTGTCTAATGTGTTGGGTGATCATATAGAGTCCATAGAACTTTGGTGCTAGCCTTTTGTGGATTTTATCTTTGACTGATGTTTGTTTATAGGGTTGAAGGTGAAGAAACACCTTATCCACTTCTGCAAAAGAGCACTCTAAGCGATTTTGGTCATCTTTTTGTTTCATTCTATTTTGAGACATAATCGAATTATCCTTAAGTGTGTGAATAATAGCTTCTCTAGTGTGAAGTGTGCTATCCACTACATGAACCTCGGAGGTGCATGATGAATAAGAGGCAACTGACAATGGGTTTTGACCATAAATAACTTCATATGGTGTCATTTTGGTAGCTCCATGGAAGTGATATTGTACCACCATTTTGTGAGGGGAATACATAGTTCCCATTGGTGCAGATTTTCAAAAGAGAAGGATGAAAAATATGTTTCTGATCACTTGTTGACCACTTTTGTTTGGTCGTTTGTTTGGGGATGGTATGTTGTGCTCATGTTTAGTTGGGTACCTTGAAGGTTAAACAGTTCCTACCAAAATATGATGGTGAGGGTGGGGTATCGATCTAGGAAAATGGAAGTCGACATGCCATGTAACTCAAAAATATGATCCCTGAAGATTTATGCAACTAAGGAAGGTGTAAATGAATGTGATAAGGTACAAAAATGAGCATATTTGGACAGACGGTCAACTACCACCATGATCACTGATTTGTTTCCCTTTTTTGGCAGTCCCACATTAAAATACATAAATATGCCAATTCATATATCTACTAGGATTAGTAGTGGTTGCAGTTCCCCTGGAATCTTCACTATCTCACCCTTGTTTCATTATAAAGTGGTGCATGCTGCTATAAATTATTAGATGTATGTTTTCATGCCTTCCCTGAAGAACAAGTTCTTAGATCTTTCATAGGTTTTATGAAAGACAAAGTGACCCATTGTAGGTGAGGAATGAAAATCCTCTAATACCTTTTGTTTTAAGGCATAAGTATTTACCAAAACAATGCATCCTTTATACCTCAATGTAACTTGCTATCTTGTATACCCTTTAGGAGGGTTGGGATATTCTTGGAGCCTTTATATGAATTGAACTATAGAGTCATTTTCCAACCATTCTCTATGGGCTTCCTCAAGACAACCTAGAATGTTTAAGATAAGGTAAGAGGTATCCATCATCCTCAATTTTCTCATATAAGGAATCAACCACCACATTTTACTTACCCTTCTTACATATAATCTCATAATCGTACCCCAAATTTTTTGTATCCCACTTATGTTACTTTGGTGAGGATAACATTTATATACTTCAAACTATGATGGTCAATATTGATCTAGAAACACCTCCTGATGAGATATGGGTGTCAGGTCTCCACTACATGAATGAAGGCCATCATCTATTTCATATATATTCATTTTCCCAAATTGCAATCTCACAATTGTTGACTAGTGAATGCCAATGGGCACCCTTCTTACATCAAGATCACTCCAATACCTATACTCAAGTAATATCATTCCAAGACAAAAGTCTTAGTAAAATATAGCATTGTTAATACTGGAGTAGTGTTCATGGAATCCTTTGAAGCTGAGAAGGCATGTTCAACAACCACACTGCATACAAAGACATTATATTTTATTAGTGAAGTTAAGGGAACAACATTTTTTCATAAATTTCATGTAGTAGCCTATAATTCTTAATAATTAATGCAATATCTTCCGGGTATTTGGATGGTCACATAGAATTTCAAGAAGATTCTAGAGGATCAAAAACCCTAACACTAATTGAGGGTTGATGCATGTGAAAATCATAACCCTAACACTCGACGACTATCAAGCTATGTTAAATACTAGGCCTCTAGAAAGAGAAGGGGTTACATTAATTTTGTATTGTTTTCATTACATAGTTGAGCATAGAATCTAGGAGTCAGATGTTTAAGCACAATAGAGAAGGTAGGAGATTTTGTAGTAGCCATTCATGCCACAATGTCCATCACAGTTCCATAGTAAGTGACCCTTTCTTTGTACTTGCATTTCTTAACTAAGAAAATGAGATCAAAGCATATGCCTCACCTTCTAACTAGGTTTTCTCCTATATCATGTTTCCTAGGTCATGTCTTGTGTTCATTTTTGTGGATGGTTTTTTCATTTGCTTGTTCTTTCATTTCAGTTTCAATTATTTCCATAAATTTGAGCACTAAGTTAGCAATAATAAAACTAAGATCTAAGTTAATAAACTACATAATAAAATATTTCAAAATTTTGTAATATTTGTTTTGATGAACTATTCTAGTGGAATATACATGAAATTTTATAAATCATATTGGTATCAGGGTAATTTATTTAGGTTTTTTGTGGGAAGTTGCAGGATATAGGAATTAGCTTAAGAAGGAAGTCTAAGAACTCTAGCCATGGTGGATGATTCTAGTTGTAAAAACCCTCAGGATGAATCAAAGGAGAGATTTGTGAAGTTGGAAGAACAAGTCATTGATATCTCTCACAACATATCGCTCCTCATGGCAGCTCTAGAAAACAATTTTGGACCTTTTATGGAGGTTAGTGGCTCTAACTCGAAAGCTGGATCAGTTGAACAAATCAAAAGATGATGAAAATTTAGAAAAGGAGCTGGAAAAAGAACCAGAGAAAGTGCAACCAAGTTCTAGTTTCTTCACTCCTCCACAATATCTATTTAAAATGGAAGCAAAAGTGGACATCAAAACATACTAAGGTGAGATTTTTTCTATTAAGTTGAATCATTTGTTGCAACACTTAGAACATTATTTTAGTTCCCATAACATAGAAGAAGAGAAAAAGATTTCATTTTCTCCACTGAAATTAGAGGGTCATGCACTAACCTAGTGGGAAAGCCACACAAACACTTAGGCTAGTGGGTGATCCACTGGTAACTAAGTGGGAGGTGTTTAAAACCATAATCAAGTCCCAGTCTTACCCTATTGGGTGTGTAAAGGACTAGTGGATCCATTTTCATTTGTTCGGGAAAAGGGCGATTATGTTGGGTATATCTCCCAAGCACCCAAACATACTCCTCAAGTATCTGGTGGGTCTACATGGTCATTTATGGAAGAAAATGATGTTATTTAAACCTAGGAAAATATATGAGACCCATGTGCAAGCATAAAACCTGGAGAATATAAGCAATAAGAAAGGAAAATAAAATAGTTCCAACCACAAAGACCACCAAGATGATTCCAAGGAGGGGAAGAAGAAGTGGAAATGAAAGGACAAGAAGAAAACAACCATTACACATCAGTGCAAGGATGAAAATAACCACTGCAACCATTGCAATATTGATGGGCACATTGAATATAAGTGTTGGAAGCTACATCCAAAGTTGAATCCAAAGAACAATAAGAAGGATTCCAAGAAGAAGAACATCATAGCCATGGATTCAGGCAACTTGGTAGAGACTATCTCGAATGTGGATGATAACATTATTTTCACTACAATAGAGAATGAGGTGAACCTAAGTATCCTTCATCACAAGGAAGAGAAGGACATGACTAAACACTTAAATATTAAGCTCCAGGTCAAAAATAAAAATGTGGATTCTCTATTCTATTCCAGTTCACAGGCCAACCTCATAGCAGAGGATATGGTCAACAAACTTGGATTGGAAGTTCATGATCATCCTAACCCATATACATTGGGATGGGTAAATAAGGATGCATATATCTGGGTCTCTAAATAGTGTAAGATCAAATTTTTTGTAAGTGCAAACTATATTAATGAAGTGGAGGAATATGAGTACCACTTGATGTGTGTGGTGTAGTGTTTGGAAGCCCCTACATGTATACATGGGATGTAATCTTCATGAGGAGAGAAAACCAATATTTCCTAATCAAGTAAGGTAAATTTTTCAAGATCAATTCAAACAAAGGTAAATCCAAGATCTCTCTGGTAAGTGCTAACCAAGCCAAGAAATTGATCAATTCTAGTAGGAATTTTGTATCGATTTTCTTAAGAGATAATCAGTCAGGTGATGAATTGGTAAATGTAAAATCATATATGGAGGGATGTACTAAAGAAAAGAAACATAGATTGGAGGAGAAATTGTAGGCATACAGAGAGGTGTTTCAAGATCCTAAAGGTATTTGATCCGGATTTATGTAGGAACACAATGAAATACAGAAATACACATAAACGCA
>ML787335.1:117304-140585 GCA_009831015.1 Picea engelmannii | reverse complement strand
ATTACAATGCTACTACAACAACTCGTCTGGATCATCCACGCACAAACACTTCAGCATAAGAGGAAACAAGCAACAAAGAAAATACGGAAACAAGTCACAGCAGCATTATAATCAAACCTACATTACAATACAACTACAACCCTCGTATGGATCCTCCATGCATGAGTATTTCAACACAAATTAAACAAGACAATGAAAGAAGTTGACTTCTATTAATGAGAAAGTATCAAGTCTCATACATAACCAGAGAACAAATCTGGTATCAAATATTACAAAATAGGGAGCTATGTTCAACCATTCGACGACCATAACAAAGTATTGAACTAATCTATTTATACTCAGATCAATCCACAGCTGCCAGGAGTGTGATCTGGCCATCCCATTCAAGTCTTTTTGTCTTTGCATCCTTCTGTTAGACTCTATGTGTTTCCTCTTGTTAGATGCAAGCTCATATCAGTATGAGCCTGCAAGAAGAAATCGTCCATCGTGGTACCTCGGGTTGATAGTTATGTCTCCTCGGTCGTAGCTTCCAAGTTTCCTATTTATGGACTGAGTTGAGGTTTCAGCTACTGATCCTTTTTCATTAACTGAATCCTCCTCAAGATTGGGGCGTGGACGACTAGCAAGTGACCACCTGTCATTGTTGGATACGACATTATATGCACGTGATTTTGGGGCCATCGAAAACGGTTTGGACCCACACCGCTTTCAGTGGGAGGCTACGTGGTGGAATATGGTGCATTTCGGGCCCGAAATGCACCATATTCAGCCACGTAGCCTCCCTGCAATACTGTGTTTTGGATTTCATCCCGCCTTTGGATTTTAATGCCCATGCAGTTTGTGGCACCGAAATGATTAGTGGTCGTTGATTTGATCGCGCTCTGTGATCTGGGCGCGTCGACTATTTTAGCGCCCCCTCCAAAAATTTATCTATCTGCTAATTATGGAATCCTTCCAACTATGCTTGGAGATAACGCTAAATTGAACTGCATAGGGGATCTCAACCGCTGCAAACTACACTTGCCCGCTCACCTGAATTCATAGTTGTCACTTGTGACTATGGACAGTTTTATGTGATAACAGTCTAAATTTTATTTCTAAACTTCATCAACTGGATTCCCATGCTATACTCGAAATCGAAGTTGAGAAGAAAATTATTGGCCCTATGGTCCTTTACTTGACCATAATGTCTCAACAAATAGCATTGTGCACATACCACTGAGGTTTTTGTTTCTTCAATTCTCTCTACATTCGTTATTTTATTATTCATAATACCATCCTTCATGTTGGTTGTGGAGCCTTATTATCTTTCTAATTCATATGTAGGTCAAATAAACTACAAAATACACAATTTGTGCCCCCCCCATAGTCGAATAGTTTTTGTTTTTTTTTTTGCAATTTCATAGTCAATCTGGGTTGTTCATTATAAGGTCGCAGATATGATGGTAGAAGTTATGTTAGGGTTTTTTTCCCTAGAAGGAAACCTTATTTTATGAGGGAATTGTATTTTGGTTGTGTATTATTACGAATATTGTATTATGAGAGAGGAGATTATGAGAGAAAGAAGAGGAAGTTGTAGTGGGTGTGTTGTAGGTTGTATCCCTTCATTTTGTTGGATAATAAAAGGAAGGACCTGGAAATTTCTCTAGTGGATGTAGCCCACATTGGGAGAACCACGTATATATGTGTCTCTATTGTATTGTGTATCTTTTGCTTTTCATTTTCGCATTTGTTTATTTTATTGTTCCTCGATCTTGTTTTTCTAACACTTCAAAACCCTCTTCTTTTGTGTTAGGGTTTCTCTTGCAAACCTACCAAACCCTATCCTGACATCTACAAATATGTCAAGGGCTCTTCATCATCATCTTCATGGGTTTCTAAACTAGAATATTTGGTCAATTGAACAAAAACAACTAGGGATTTAAAAGACAAATATAAAAACTAAGAGAGAAATATAAAAGACAACACAAAATGTAGGTGCATAGAGCCAATTTTTATCCGAGAAACCCTTAACTAGGAAATCCAACACCTAATAGATATGTATTGACCTAGGCCAAACTAGCTAATCCATGCCAACACTGGCCACTTAAGGCTACCAGAGGCTTATTACAATGGAGTATCTCAAGCCATTAAATAGGCTTCATCAATTACAACCCTAATTATTTCACCAAAAATAGATTACAATGGCACAAAGACATGCATGGCCTCAAGATAGCCATGCAAAGAAATTCACAGAGTGGAGATAGCCATGTGAAGACATGCATGGAAATGGATATCCATATAAAGGCATGCATGGTGTGGATATATCCATGCAAAGACATGCAAATACTCACATCAAGTACCATGGGAAAATACCATGGGATCGTAAATCAGTAACAATAAACCCAACAATGACTGAATCAAAGACTCTATGACCAAGTCAAGATTAACAAAACATTCCCCCTTTAAACTTGACTTGGGATAATCACCTACCCCCATCAAAGTTTATAAAATAGGTATTAGGAATACACCATGCCCCCTAAATAGGTCTTGCAACCATATGCCCATTTACATGTGATAAAATCCAACTCCATAAAAATAATTACAATTGTATGCCTAAGAACTTGATGCTATGAAACATCAACCTATTTCATTTCAAGCATCCCTCTTGCTCCAAATACAATTACATAGACAATGTACTTATCTTACCACTGTATGCCCGAGCACATGATGCAAGAGGTATCTACCAGCTTATTTACCAACATTCCTCCTTGCTCCAAATACAATGATACAAAGTACTCATTCACCAAGTACTTCTTCCTTAATGTACTTCCACTTATGCTCCATGTGGATCCACTATATTCCCAATCAAATAATGCAAGAAGAATCTACCAACTTCTTTACCAACATCCCTCCCTGCACCAAATACATTGAGCCAAAACACTCATTCACAATGCTTGTGCCTATGCTCTATTTCCATGTATCATTCACCGTGGTTCATAAACCCATGAACCATCATGAAAATTTGTGTGCATATATATATTCCACATGTCACTCACTTTACCAACAATTTCATAAGCATGGATATCAAAATCAAACCACTCTCGTTGGATAGTCCAAGTCTTCTGAAAATTGATACCATTGTAAAACCTGAGAGAGAAATAACACAACACACATGCACATAAATAGACACGAGATATTTACCTTGGAAACCCTTAACCGAGAAAAACAACACCTAATATATATCTATTAACTTTGGCAAAACCGTCCAAGCCAAGCCAACACTGGCCACTTGAATCTCCTTGAGCCATGTTACAATGGAGCATCTCGAGCCATTAAATAGGCCTCATCAATTACAACCCTAATTCCTTTATCATAATTATATTACAATGCAAATACATGCATGGAATCAAGATATCCATGCAAAGACATGTGCGGACATGCATATCCATGCAAAGACATGTATGGAGTGGAGATAGCCATGTGAAGACTCACATCCAATTCCATGGGTTACCCAATACCATGGGCTCATAAACCACCAATGGTAAACCCAACAATCACTGAATCAAGGTTATATTAACTACTCTCTAGTCGAGTAAAGATTAACCCAACAAGTATCAAAGCACATGACATATTGCACATCAGATCATATTGTGGAGAGTTAATTTGGTGGATGAATTGGGGAGCTTTGTCACCAAAATGACATGAGATATCAGAGCATAGTTTGGGTTGTAGGGTAATCAGTTGAGCATGTTTTCACCATGAAACCTTTGTGTTGTGCATCATTGAGAATAACAGTTGAGTCAAGCTGGGTTGTTGGGTGAGTTGGTCAACCACAACCTTCAGACGAAGTGACTCTTCATAGAGTTACGCATGTTATTTAGCAGCAATATGAATTAGTATTTAGGCAGTGTGTGCATGGTGCCTTGATGCAGAAGCAGTCAGGGCACGGAGATGATAGGGCAGTGAAGGCAGGTTCAATTGATTTCATGTAGAAAGTGACTTAGACAAAATTTTGCATATCATTGAGCCAAGTTGGAGATATGGTGCATTCAGGTTGGGAGAACCTTGCCGAGACGTATTGGGCTTCACCATACACAGTAGTTGGGTCATGTTGTTGTATACATTGGTTTGTAGTGACAGGTTGATGTGATAGTGTGGGCAGGGGAGCTTGGCACCTTGGTGATGAAGATAACCAAGGTGCAGATAGAGAGTTCATTTGGAGGGTGTTGACTTGGACACATCATTATTTTTTACTTAGCCATATTTTGATAGGGATAAAATTACTCTTCAACCACAACAAGGAGGTTCATTTTGAAATTAGACTTAGTGGGTTGGGGCGAGTTATAAAACTATGATAGCATGATGACCAGATCCATGGAGAAGTCAGAGATGTCATGAGCGAGCATGTTTTTTTTGAGTTCCTTGTGGGAACTAAGTTCTTGAGATGAGTTCATTGGAGGGAGATGGGAATACTTGGTGGAAAAGTGTGCCCCATTTCCATCACAGACCTGAGAGTTTTGAAATCTTCATTGAAGTCATGGAACAGGTTGGTGCACCTTGGTGTGGGCTCTACAAATGAGGACTGGGAGTGACTTGCTTGGGAAAGTTCAGAGGCGTATGTAGGCAAATATGGTTGTAGACATGGAGACGAGTTGGATTGATTTCTAGATCTCTTATGATGCATATTGCAGGGCTCATTGCAATGAAGAAAGCAGTGAGACACGTGCATTGTTTGAGATCATGGATGAGGTTCCTTGGAGCATGGACACCTTAGCTAGTTTTATTGAGACATCGTGTTATTACTTGATCGTCGAAACAATAATCCAAGGATGAAAAGACTTGGATAGAAGCAATTTGGTTCTTTCCAAGTAATGAATGGGTGCAATGATAACTCATTTTCCTTGGAATACTTGGACATTTATTGAGACATATGTGGAGGTAGTTGGTGACTTACATAGATTGGAGGATCACACAGGCACATTGGATCATAGTATGAAGTTTGAAGTAGTAGTGCGGTGATGAATGATGGACGTGTGAGACATGTGCACTTGGAGCATTTTGTAGATAGACGATGAAGAGGATGGGAGATTGGCCGATGAAGCTAGGCTCACACTTGACTTGGGTAGACTTGTCAACAAACCATGGTGCCATGGATGGCATGGTTGTAGCAGTGATGATGTGGTACAAGGATCCTACATTTTGTTGGATGTGTGAAGAGAGTCGATTTGATTGGTCACATGGGTGATAGACGTTGGTGATTTCCTTGACTTTTCACATAACTTGGATGAGGGATGAGTAGGGTGCTACAATTGGAGGAAGTAACGAAAACTTTCATAGTGGAGTAAACAAAAAATTTAGGAAGTCAGAAGAAGACTTCATTTTGGAGTGACATCATAGTGTGGTGGGGTAAAGGAGTTTCCTTGGTGAGACATTGTGTGGATGAATCAAGTTTCATACGGAGGAGACCAAATTTTGACATGGAGGTGTGCCTTCATTCTGGTGAATAAGGAGGTTGGATCGACCATTCAACCCGTTCGGCACTCGAACGAGTTAGTGCACAATGACATAGTAAACAGTTCAGACTCAAAATGTATAATGATTTTTTCATGTAATACTTGGTTGATGCGGAAAAAATTCTTGATGGATTTGGACGATGATAGTAACAAGGAGGCAACGGTGATCTTGCCTTGGTGTTCTTGGGTTGGACTGAGAGGAAAACACATGGGAAGAAACAACTATGTTTAGTTGTGTGATGACATGCTCATGAGTTGGATTAGCTACCCAACTTGTTTAAAACATGAGAATTGTGATCAAGTATTGAGACATGACAAATTTTAGTTGGAGTATTGGTGCAGCAACTCGACATAACAATGCAACACATCATTTTTCATTTTCTTACTAGTGTTTCAACAGTGGTTGCGATAGTAGCAGGGTAGAGTATGATAGTTCTAGTTGGATAGTGGCAGCTTGTGCATTGAGAACAGAGTTGGGGAGGAGACATCCTTTCATGGTAGCAGACATATTGGTCACATCACGACTTTGGTTGTATGACAGTGTGGATGGTTGCATAGTGTTGTGGATGATCGCAAGTTTTGTGAATATTTGGGGTTTTCACTTCATGGGGAAACTTGGGGGTTTCCATTTTGACATAAATTTGAGGTTTCCATTTCAGAAAAAAAAAACTTGGGGTTTCTAGTGGATACAACTGCAAATGGAGGCACGAGTTTGGGAAGAGACTTGGAGATGTCAAATATTTGTGGATTTTTTTAGGGAGGAAACGACTCTGGGTGGGGGAGGATATAAGGCCTTTCGTAAGGATGGTGCACGTGACACCTTCACCGGCCCATATGAGACATAGAACTTGGGATTATCGGACAAAGATGAGCATGCCCCATTATTATGGAGGCACTTTTCTTATTGACATCAGTGAGTTGAGACACCTTGGGTGCCCATCGCACCAAGGGACTCACCATGACACCTTGGCAAGGTGCCTTGTGACATAAGAAACATCATGCATGATTAAGCGGGCACGTGGGTGACATGCATTACAGAGAAGGAAAGATAGGAAAAAATGAACTTTGGAGACAAGTCAAGGACTTGGAGCATGAAGGCATAGTGATGAGTTGGCTCAAATCATCAAGTGAGTGCACACACCGAAGTCATGTATTGATTAGGAACAGTGTAAATTCTCAATGGAGATACGTGCCCATGGCATGGCACAATGTGGAAAAGTGTGCAATTCCCAAAGAGTCAGCATGGCCAAGAGACAATATGGTATGCCAATAGTGGGGCACCCGGTGAGCCAGTGCACTCAAGACACACGTCAACATGGTAAGGAAGGGGCACTCAGTTAGAACGATGTGTTCGCCCATCCAAACGATGTGATTGTCATGGAGGGAGATTGCATATATATATATATATAGTGGAAGGGAAGACTTGCATGGGGACACCAATGAACACCATCACAACTTATCATCGTAGAGCAACAGGTCTGAGGTTTAGATCTGGAGTAGAGGGTTAAGCTCCTCCCAAAGAGTCAAGTTTCCTCTTGAGTGACTCGTGCTATCTTAGGGATTTTGTGATGGTAGAGTTGGCAGATTCTTGTTGAGATGAATTGGTTAGTGGGCAGCCTAGTATTTTGGATGAGTTGAGACTAGTGTCACGAAAGTCTAAATTTGGGCACACCGCAGGTTTGGGTAGGACCGTCAAAGTTGGTTTAAGGTAGATATGGGCACGTCCATACAATATAGGATATTTGGTTCTGTAATGACGTTCGATGGACAATGTGTCAACAGAGGTTTGGGGTGGAGTTTGGTTAGAAATTGGGATGAAGTACAAGAAGAAGCATAGAGACTCAGAAAGATGTGCAGACGAGTGCAAATTTTTGGTGAGTCGACCATAGGGTGACTCGGGAAGAGTTGAATTTAGGAGCAAAGGACACTAAGACAGTGTGACATATCGCATGACTTGGTATCATGTATTTTGTGAGGCAATTTGTTGAACTATCAAGGCCATTATATTTGTAACCGAGCTATATGCTCCTTTGTATCTTTGTAACCTTTTGTTAGTACAGTGTCAAATTTTTCAATGGAATTAAGTAATTTTGAACAATTAAATCTCTTACTTGGATTGTTAGTAAGGAAAAAGAGTTACATTAGAACACATTGTGCAAGAAAAACCACTCTAGAGGTGATAAATTTGAAGAAAAAGGGGCCTATATAGCTAAAAACACTAAAAATGGTGAGAAAGCGGCTTATCATAGGCTCAGAAGGGTCCTAAACACTTAAAAATGTAAGTGCATGTTGGTGGAGGAGCTATACCAGTGAACGATTTCCAAGACCAGGGGATAAAGCATCAAATCTAACCCACACTTTCGAAATTTAAGCGATCAAAGGTCGACGATGCGATGCTTATTAGCTTTGAAGATCAACGATCCATGATGTGTTTCGCATCGTGGACATGCCCACTAATTAAAATCTCTCAATGATTCAAGGGGAAGTTTTTCCCATGCCACATGACTATACCTGATTGGTTTTTCATTGCTCAAGGGCTTGGTAAAACCACTCGACCAAGCATGCAATACCACTTGTGGTTTCCTAGGAAACTGCCTTACCATATTCAATCTGATGCGTAATTCGACAATGACAGGGAACTCAAAGATGATGGCAAGGTAGATAGGTGGACATCTTAGCTCTTTCCTGATCATCTACATGGACAAACAAGGAGATGACACATGTGCAAGGGTACACTCCTCAGTGCACATTGACGATGATGTCACTTTGGTCGAGAGACACATGGCCCAATCGGGTGCCACCCTGCCCTAACATAGATGCCACATAAGCTTCCACTTGGACCAACACGTGTCTACCACGTGGCCATGGTACCTTGTTGGCTTCATCAATGATGTCACTCAAATTTTCACACTTCACAAATTTCAAATCTCTCGCCAATGTAAAGGTGACACATGCCTCTAAATCATATAAAAAGGGGATAAATTGGGTTTTTAACAGGTTTTTTAATAAAGGTTACATATTGAATACGGTACACAAGTCAGATAACCACATGACAAGAGATAACTTGCCTCATTGTGGATGCCAAAAAGGTCTTAGCTAAGAGGAAACTCATGCAAAATATAGAGCATAAGGTACATGAGCTTCCTGGTGAGATTTCTACATTCAAGAAATATTTTAGTGAAGTGGTCAAATTTGGATTGCCTTATTTGTGGGATGGTAATGGGGACTTCTATCTACAAAAAACCTATCATAAACTTTTGGATACTAGGAGAAATGATGATAGTAGGTTTTCACAACTGGAAGGACCTATGAAAGGCTGGGATGTAATGGATCTGTTGGCTAGGGATTTTTCATTATTGTACACTCTCAAAATGATTTTTAAGAATATCCCTCCACCATCATATGAGAGGTATATTGATTTGGATGAATTAAAAAGGAATCTAAATCAACAAGAATACCCAATGGGAAAGGGATGGAAGAAGATGTGTATGTATCTAAAGTTGTAGTTGCTAAGACAAGGTTAGACAAGTGGCATACGCCCAACCCTTTCACAAGTGATTTTGTTTAATTGACTTTTACGTATGTAATAAGTAATTTTGTTTTAGTAAAAACAAAACATTCAAGAATCAAGAAGTGGTATCAAGAATCAAGAAGCGGTATTGAGTTTAAAGAATTGGTTTTCTCATGTAAAAGCATCTATAAAGGAGTCATACGGCACATTAGACAATTTTTTATCAACAGACAGAGACAGGAAGAGTATCTTAATCTCAAAGTTCATAGATCATCCCAGTTATAAACACAAGACATATTATGAGAAGGAAAGCAACAGAAATATAGGGATTCAATGACTTCTTGTAGTATCAGTTTGTAAACTCCATCATTCTTCTCTTCCATTGTATTATCTTCCTGAAATTCCACCTCTTCCATTTTGAAATGTATTATGAAATATTCATCAATAAAATCTCCCACAAGTAGTTTTGGCACCATATATGTTGTAAATGTGTGTGGTTCCATGAGTGAATGAGATTGATTTCATGTTATGACAAAACAATTTCCATGTTTTATTTGAGACAGTCAGATATATACATAATTTATGATATTCTTGAATGTTTCAAATGATGAGTGTTGGAATATTCACTAATACTGAGTGTTGGTAGATTCTCTAGCTCCAACTGGAAGGAGGCTCCAACCCCCTAGTTTACAGGCTCCAACCTGAAGGAATATCCAACTCCAACCCCCTTTCCTTTCCCCTTCCTTCCTCCCGAAAATAGAAATGAGAGAATCAACCTGTCACTGTTACTATCACTGATATTGATACATCGTCATAATCAAAACTGATTCAACCCAATAACCACATAAATCTTATGCTAATATCTCCAAGAATATCCCCCAAATCATATACCCAAAATCACCAAATTATGCATCAAACCATGTGCCAAAAACCTCTAAGATATACTTCAAGAAGGTGCCAAAAACATCCAATACATGCCTCAAGCATGTTCCAAAACCTCCAATACATGTCGCAATCATGTGCCAAAAACCTTCAATATATGCCTCAAGCATATACCAAAATCTCCAAGATACAAGCCTCAATACATATAGAAAGCATACCTTTAATTATGTAAAAACCCTAATGCATCAAATCTCAGATCATCAAACCTTCCTCAACTTTAGCATCAACAAGAGGGCATCTTCTTCATAACCTTTCCTCAACCTCGTGAGACTGGGTTGGGAAACAAGTGGGACCTCGTGTGATGAGTACTGAAAAACTAGTGGGGGCCTTGAAGAACACCCTATACTTGACCCACGGGGGTCATCTCAAATAGGGTTTCCCATAAACCCTTTGCACATCTGCAACTTCTAGAACTCCCTCCTTCGCACAACTCTGCTACTTCACTTGCACTAAGAGATCATACACTTGCTTGATTAAAAATGAGAGGCTCTTGATGGGTATTTATAATTTTTCCAGTATCTCCTTTACTTGACTTTAGGGCCAACCTATAACTTCTTGTTGCAACCATTTTTCTCTGTTTACTTGATTTTGGGGTCGACTTGTAACTTCTTGTCCTTAAATATGGGGCTTTGTATTTAAGAGGTCATATCTCCTTAATCGTGAGGAACCACGTAGTGTGCCACCTACTGTTAGAAATGGATTGACAAGGAATATCAATCCAATGAGGTTTTGCATTCATTTTCAATGTCCTTCATACTCTTTTTCTTTAATTATCTTCAAGCTTCATGGCCACGCCCCTACAACTTCCTAACCATATTTTCAGGGTTTTTTTACCATACATTGTAACTTATTTTATTAATGGCTAAGACTTCTTGTAGGATTATTCAAAGTGTCTTCATGTGAGGGCCATCCTTAGAGATACGTCATAAGGGGGCCACTTTAGATATTCCTTCAAATGAACCCATCACTTCTAGGGGCTTATGGACCTGCTTCGGGGCTTCTTCTAGGGTTGAAATTTCCAACAACGATTTGTGTTAAGCATGCATTTTTAAAAAACCTATAATACATCATTGTTGTATTGTTGATTTCTTGTTTTCTCATCATTGTATCTTCACAATAAGACTTACAATATTTGTTTGCAAAGAGTACCTTGTATGTGTAGAAATTTCTTTCACAAATTCATTCACTCTTTTAACCCTAAGTATCTTATACATGAGAAGGGAAATTTCCCCTATATGTTGAATTTTTTTCCAATCATCCTATCTGAAATGTTACATGAGCTATGAATAATTATTCTGTATGGTAAAACCCTTGATTGAACAAGGTATATTAAAACCCCAATTTGAGTTTTAGCTCCAAGCATCGTTGGCATCATTCCGCTGACAACCAGGAACATCTTTAGGACTAACAATTACATTGTCTAAATAAACTTGGGTGTTAGGAACAGTTGGTGTCTCCCAGTTCATTCTTATACTTGTGTCATTCCATTACATGTGATTGTTGTGTTATATGTGCGAACAATATACAATCACATAATTTAACTAAGTATGGATGTAAGTAGAACATGCAGACAAATCATTGGTGGTTCGCTCGTTCGTTTTATCTTTTAGGAATAAAGATTATATGAGTAAGCTCAAGGTAGAGTATGGGTGCCACTTGAGTGAGGCGTAGTCCTAGCCAAATAGACTTGGTCTAGTCGAACCACCAAGATTGAATGGTCATGGTGTCGCGCACCCTTAAGAGGTGCACGTTATCACAAGAATCGGGTAGGCGACCTATGGGGTCATGACAGATGGGACTTGGTGAATGTCTATTGACTACAGAGATTTGAAAAGGATAACCTTCAAGAATTGGTACCCTTTTCCTAGGATTGATGATTTTTTAGATCGACTACAACATGCCAAGTCAACTTCACCAAGTTGGATCTCAAGTCAGGATACCATCGGATATGATTTAAAGAAGAAGACACCTAGAAGATCACCTTTTAGACAAGTATAGGTCTAAATGAATCACTAGTAATGCCTTTTGGTTTGTCTAATACACCAGCTACATTTATGAATTTGATGAATGATGTGTTGCATCCCTTTCTAGATACATTTTTGATAGTGTACTTAGATGATATATTGGTTTATTGATCCACTTAAGAAGAGCATATCTCACATCTATGCAAGTGTTAGAGACTCTAAAAAAGCATAAGTTTCTAGCGAACCTTAAGAAATGTGAGTGTTCCCAACAGTCATTGGTGTATTTAGGGTATGTGAATGGTGAAGGGTAATTCAAGATGAATATCACAAATATGGAGACCATCCTCAAACGGTCAATTCCTACTAATGTCATTGAAGTTAGGAGGTTTTTTGGGGCAATGCAGTACCTACGAAAGTTTATCAGTAGTAGTTGTACCACTTCAAACCTTAACAACCAATGGTAAGATTTTCTAGTGGGGAAATAATCAATAAAAAGCTTTCGATGAGCTGAAATAGAAGATCATTTAAGCACAAGTTATTTCATTTCCCAACTTGCAAAACCCTTTTGAAGTATATATGAATGCAAGTAGATATGTTATGGGAGTGGTCTTGATGCAGAGAGGTAAGCTTGCATGTTATCATTCTAAAATGTTTCATGGTGGAGTCTTAAACTACCCTACATATGATAAGAAACTCTATGCCCCGGTTCAAGCTATTAAGAAGTAGAATCACTATCTCATGAGTCGGGAAACTATTATCCACACCAATCACCAACAAGTGTACTATTTGTAGGCCCAAACTAAGCTTCAGTAAACTAGACATTACAAGTCAATGGGTTTTTGTAGTAGTTTCATCTAGTCATCAAATATAAGAATGGAAGCATGAATAAGTTGGAAAACGTGCTTTCAAGGCCACACACATCCAATATTACAACTTTGGGAACTCTTATTCAAATGAAATATTTTACCCATGATTCATACAAAGAGGCATACATGGAAGTTGAGGACTTTAAATAGGTTTTTTAGCAACTACAGGGCCAAATTCATGTAGAAGAAGGTGATGGTATGGTTGACTATCATCTCTAAAATGGGTTTCTCTACAAGCTAGATAAGCTCTATGTTCCTAAAGGTGAAATATTGCATGTTTTCAAAGAGGCTCAGACCTCCAAGTTTGCAATGCATTTTGGTGTTGGGAAGACAATTTCCAACTTATAGAGGTATGGATATTGGCCCAAAATGTAAGAACATGTAACTCGATTTAGTAGAGACAGTATACTTTGTTGTACCAAAAATCCTAGTAATAGAAGGCAAGGTTTATACCATCCCTTACCTCTACCCACTAGATCTTGGGATATCATCTCCATGGATTTCATGGGTGGTTTACCAACAACCAAGAAGGGACATGACTATATATTTATGGTAGTTGACAAGTTCAACAAGATGTGAATTCTTGTTCCTTCTAAAAATACCATCAAAGGAAAATAAGCAACAAACATATTTGGCTGCACTTTGGGATACCAAGAAGCATCATCTCAGATAGAGATACTAGATTTCCTGGTGCCTTTTGGAATACACTTTGGAGAAGATGGACACCAAGTTGAAGATATCTAAAAATTTTCATCCATACATAGATATATAGACAAAAGTAGTCAACAAGACATTGGTTCATATTTTGAGAGGTTACAATTAGAAGCATCCAAAGACCTCGGATAAAATTTTGATTTATATTCAACACTCTTATAATAGAGTGGTCCACACTTCTATCGGTAAGTCCCCTTTTGAAAATTGCTTTAGGTATTTTTTACCTTCACCCTTGTGTCCATAAAATATACAACATTAGGGATCATAGGGTCTACAACATTCAAAATGAAATCAACAATTAAAACACCAATGAGAGTTGAGTACCCATTGGCCACCTTTTTTTTCAAAAAATTCTCAGACTCTTCATCAAGGAGTACATATCTATTTGTTGCATGAACATTGACATCATTTTCATGACCTTTACGACCTTCTTTGACACCGTGGAAGGCCGCCAAAATCATTTTCAGGGGAAACCTCTTGTCAAGCAACTGCATGCATTACTTTAGTATTTCACACGCCATGACCATGACTATCATGGTGTTTATGTCGACCATGGTTTCTTGGAATTCAAGAGATCCACCAAAATCTTGGTAGTGAGTTGCATGAGCTCCCTCTGGGTGAATATGGTACCTACATTCATCATTATTAAGGTCATTGAAAATATATTGGAATGATCTATCTATTTGTTAATCCACACTTCTCATTTAAAATGAGCATCACCCTTTCCATCATAGTCAAATAATGCATCTTAACCAATATGATTGGTTGTTATAAACATATATTTATTTTTTTCCAATATTCACTCTAATTGAAACCCCTTGGTATCGTCAATAAAAAACAACCACTATGAAAATCATTCATCTATAAATATTGTGCTAACAAAATGTAGTAGGTGCTCATTCCCAAAATAAAACCAATCACGAGTAATAAAATAAAAGGTATATAATCATGGAACTACAAAATAAAATGTACAATTTTTGGCCATTATATAAGTTATGAGTCATAAAAATTTTGAATTACCAAATGGTCCCATAGAGGGAACTAAGCTATGAATTTTGGGGTGAAGGTGGAAATGGTGAGATAATAATAAAACATTAATTTCTTAAAATTGTTTTAAATTTTAATTATATTAAAGGAATGTAATAAAAGATATTATATCCCTAAAAAATATCAACTTTCCAAATTGGTTGTCTAAAATTGCTTACTCAATTTCTGCACTAAACAACTAGACAAGTCATTTTGTACAATGTGTCGACCTCTCTTGCTTTTCCTCCTTACCAACTCCCTTTTTAAGACCACCACTTCCATGTCCAAAACCATGCCTTCTCCTATTCCTACCACTAGATTATATTTCATTGCATCACATGGTCGTGGATTTATGTTGTCCTTCTACTTGACATGAGATCCATGACTCTTTCATTTTCATATTTCAAACATTAATTCATTAGTTTTCAAATGGCTAGTTTTTGGGAGAAAAATACATGCCCCTTCCCTGCCACTAACTCCTCCTCTGATTTTTCCACCATCATCAACTCTTCGTCCTTCATTTGTTGGTTGCACACAATGAAAATGCTTACAATAAACTCAATGTTGACAGTGAAAAAATAGAATTGGCAAAGAGAAAGCAATGATTGGAGATTTTATCCTTAGAGCCTTGCTACTTAGGTATGATACTCCTCCACCATTCTTTTCACTTTCTTGAAATTGGATCCCTTCATGGACTCCATTTCCATTGCCCAATTCAATGGATTGTGTAAAGATCTCATTCCAACATTTTATACTTTAGTGGAAGAATGAGTAGAAACATAGGAATCATATGAGTAATCAATTGAATAAAGAACACCAAGGTTAGACTATATACAAGTATCCCATTAAGAAAGATCAAAATTAGTTTTAAAAAGAGAGAGTGTTGGAAACCTAATCCATTAGGGTTATGTTATTATTCACTTGAGAAGGAGTATGAAAAGCCAAGTGAATAGGAATTTTTATTAGGAGTCCAAGAGACCTCTTGGAAGATGAATTCAAAGGTCATAGACTATGTGTTTATATGTGTATCATATTAATAAAAGATATATCATGTTGATATCCATTTATGTGTATTCTAGTAGTCGTATCAAAGATCCTATAGTTATGGGCTTGAATTAAGCTATGGTAGTTGTCCATAACATCCATAAATTCCTTTATCTTGTTTATTCCCTTGGGCATTTTCATTCCCACATGCAGAAATGTCTCTTTTCTTGATTCCCTCTATCCCTCTTCCTGCAAATTTTTCTTTGCATTAATTTTCCATCTACACCCTCATATTTGCACAGAAGTTAGGGCTTCTATCTCTCACTCTTAGAAATCCTCTCCCCTCAAGTTTGTCTTTCATGTCATTCACACACATCCATCTGTCTATCATCTGTTGTCTCTGTGATTCTGGAATCCAAGACAGTCACTTCAATATCCTTTGTTTCCTCTATATGCGAACAATCTTTGGCAATTTAACAAATCACACACCTAGCTACCTCGGTTATTTTTGTGTTTCGAAAATCACCTTCTCGGGCACTAGTGGTGAGTAGAAAGATTGTTTGATTTGCACATCTCAAAGGAGATATATCAATTTTTTGATGTCAAACAACACGAACAAAACCAATTTGACTGTGCTAGGAGATCAATCTCATTTTCTTGGCCATGAGAGTACACTCATATTTTTCCACATTCAAAAGGATTCATGCATGAGAGTGTTATGGGAACTAAAATAATATTCATCGTTGTTTGAAGGTCATGGGTTGCTTCATACATTTTGGTAGGAACAATTTTATCAAGTGCATTTTGAGTAGGAATTACATCAATGTTCTAAAGGACGCTCCTGAATTTGACAATCCAAATCAGAAATAACCCCACTAGAGAATCCATATGAGGCAGAAACATCAGTTGGCCTGAACTTCAAACTAGGTGCCTGAAAACAAATCAAACTCTGGATACTCCTCAATGAGCCAATCACCTCATATCTATTCAATGAAGACACCAACATTTGCTCAATAAAATTGCCAATCTTTGCATCCTACTCTAGTCACCAAGTGTTGTAGGTATAGAACGAGAGGAGAATATTGTAGTCCCCTCTCTTATTACTATGGATCGGTTTCATCATTAGGCAATAGGAATTCATCCCATCTCTTGTTAGACCATAGATTGTCCCCATTGAAAGGAGATGAGAAATATGTGGTGGACTTAAGAATTGTCGTTGTCGATGCAACTGATGCAACAAGAAGTGCTTCTGACATAGTTTTGATAGAGCTAGGTCTCATTGTTATTATTGGTGCAGTGTTGACAAGTCGTGCAATATTTCAATGAATGAAGAATTAGACTATATATGCAATGCCAATTACAATATGTGTTGTTTTAGGTTTTATGCTTTTAGTGTTGATATGGAAGTTTGACTTCCCACCATTCATGGTACTTATAATTTCCATATTAAATGATGGTACTATAATGACCATTTCTAAGGATAGGGTCAAACTATCACATTTACCAGATAGCTAGAAACTACAAGTTATTTTTTCCACTAGGATCATTATTGCCAATTACCTAGCATTGATGATTGTTATATTTTTCTAGGTTGCTTACAAGACATATTTTTTCCCAAGAACAAGAGAAATATTTTGGAAAGAAGATAGAGAAGTTGGTGGTTCTTTGGAGAATAAGAGATGACTCATTCAATCTTGAAGATCAATTCAACTCCATAATCAAGAATAATTGTAACTTACAAATAGTATTTTTTGTAAGTTTACATGTACTTTTTTAAAATTAAGTTTAATTACATTGGAAATGGGTGCATTTTCAATAGAAGTCAACACCTTCCATTATGTTGAGTTTGAATTGTTTAGTCTAATTGTTAAAGGGTAGAGTTGCAAGAAACCATTTGAGGTTTAACTCAGTCCAAGAATGGCTCAAATTGATTAATTATTAGAGTTACTAAATAATTTAATACTCTCTACAATAAAAAATATGGTCACAATTGACAAAATGACTCTCCCTGATGTTCTAACCTATTTACAAGATTCACATGACAAAATCAAATTTATCTAGATTGAATCACAACTCCAACAAGATGAAATACAACAAAAGCATCAAAATTTTGAACTAGTCCTTGTTCAGAACAATTCTCTTTTTGAATTTGAGAATGATTCTTATCAGTAGCAAGCACATTATCAAATCAGTGACGCCACTTTAGAAATATATTCAAATGAAGATGAAGTTTCTCATAAACAAGTATCACTTGCACTTTCCAATCCCATCATCAAACCTTATGAAGAAATAATCAACATCAAGCGTAGAACATATCTTGGATACAAAATGGAAGTGTCCTTTCACATTCCATATTCTTCCAAACCAATCTAGTTCCAGAGTGTTGGATTCCTTCAAGAAAATTCATCTTCACCTGCTCCAGTTCAATAACATATTCCAAAATGCAAACATTGTCATCGAGATAGCCGCATGGAGGATCAATGTTTTAATATTCATCCTTGTGAGCATTGTAGAAATCATAATCATCCTTCATAAAGATGTTGTGAATGTAAGAAAGTTGCAAGAGTAAATAATCACTATGGGTGGATAACTTCTTGGAAATGGTCATCAACAACCAAGAAGATATATTGG
Organism: Picea engelmannii; assembly: GCA_009831015.1. Taxonomy (NCBI): domain Eukaryota; kingdom Viridiplantae; phylum Streptophyta; class Pinopsida; order Pinales; family Pinaceae; genus Picea; species Picea engelmannii. The sequence goes on along the minus strand of ML787335.1, from coordinate 122,452 downwards.
TCATACTGAAGAATTCAATCTTGAGTATTGACACATCTTACAGTGGAAATATTTTCATATTCTCAACATGTCTCTGACAGGGGGGAATAATATCAGTGATTGATAGTCAGGCTTCAAGTTTTGAAGTCCTATCAATCAAGCATGAATAAGAGAGCTAGAGTTAGAGCCATATTCCATCAGCAGAATTTGGTTTGTGGTATTCCTTAAACCACCATTTAGTAGAATACTTACAACTTATGCTAGACAACATTTTGTGGTCATACTTAAACCACCATTTGATAGCACTTCCAATTAGTAGAAGACATCATCTTCTAGCTAAATTAGGAAATGTTATGGGAACCACTAAGCCTTAGAGCCAATTTCAAGAGTTTGTGGCCTTCCTTGAACCACCATTTAGTAGAAGACATCAGCTTCTACTATCCATTTGGTTTTTGGTCTTCCTTAAACCACCATTTAGTAGAAGATATCAACTTCTGCTAGCCATTTGGTTTGTGGTCATCCCAAAACCACCAGATTCATAGAGCACATTTATCCATTGGCAGTTATCCACTTATGTATTTTAGCTATATGCTTGGACTCACATACACCCCTTCAGATTAAGGGAGGGAATGATGGAAACCTAATCTGTTAGGGTTATGGCATTATTCACTTGAGAAGGAATATGAAAACTCAAGTGAATAGGAACTGTCATTAGGAGTGCAAGAGATCTCTTGGAAGATGAATCAAAAGGTCATAGACTATGTGTTTATACATGTATCATATTAATAAAAGATATATCACGTTGATATCCATTTGTGTGTATTCTAACATAGAGTAACTTGACTCCTTTCTTGGATTGGTGCCTTTTTGGAAATTTATGTTCCCAATGGCCTTCTTACTTACAGAGAAATCAACGACTTTGAGATTTAGTTGACTTTATTTTCTTGAAAAACATCCTCTTTTTTTGAAAATATCTCTTGAGAAATATTTGGTGCTTGGAGAAATTTATTGTCTGACAGTTGCACGAAGAACCATCCTTATGAGAATGTCTTTTACTTTTTTTCCTAGACACCCAAAGTAAAATGTTTCTTTAAACTAATTGTAGATTGGTTGTGTCATAAATATTGAATGTTTTTTGAGTTTCTTGGAAGCCTTTTTTATAATACATGTTTCCTGCAGAGCCTTTTCAATTTCTAAATTAACACTAGATAGACTAAGTGATTGAACATCTATATTTAAATCATCTAATATTTTTCTAACCAAATATGGAATAATATCATAGCATGAAGAAATATAATACCTCTAATAAGGATGATTGGAAAAATTCCTAGTCTTGTACAAGAGATATTGCATCACACTTTTATATCCATATATTAAGGACAAATAACAAAGATTTTGGGATAGGAATATATCCAAATAGTGTTTTCCAACATCGGGGACATCTCCATAAAATTCTCATGCAACAACCTTAACTAAATCCTTTAAAATGTGTGCACCATTTAATATTGCATTTCTCTAATCTTCACTTAGATATGACCACCAATTTTCCAAATGGCTTATTAACCCCATGTCAATCTTAAGGCAACTTTGAAAGAGTGAGCTAATTTTTTGATATAGCTCTTTAGGTCCTAGTTGATCCTTCCCATGCATGTAGAGGGTTCATTATATCATTTGTGTTGGATTACTGAGAGGGGGGGTGAATTAGTAATAGAGAAATCTAATCATTTTTAACCATATAATGCAAGTGTTATATCAATGTAGCATTATCATCCAATATTTGAGAGTAAATAAACAATGAATAAATGAACAACCATACACATACACGATACACCATTTTTCTTATGTGGAAACCCAAAGCAGGAGAAAACCACATAATTCTTTTTCTTATATGTTTTGAAGAATTACATTCATGGGAAGCACAAACTTCCTTTGTTTTCCAACTACAACTGGAAGGAGGCTCCAACCCCATAGTTTCTCAGGCTACAACCTGAGGGAAGCTCCAACTCCCCAATTCTCTGGATACAACCAGAAGGAGGCTACAACCCCCTATGTTCTATGGCTACAATCGAAAGGTGGCTACAACCACCTATCCTTGTCTCGTCCAACCGCCCTGATGTACAAATAGAATGATGGAACCATTGTCACACTTTCACTGTGAGATATACTGATGTAAACCTGTACCAATCAACCTACACCAAACAACATATACCAATAACCTGAACCATGCATGAACCATGCATCAACCTGTACCTCAAACTGTAATCAACCTGTACCATAAAAAATTGCATCAACCATGCACCAACCTATACCTCAACCTGCAAACCTTCCTTAACTTTAACAACAAGAGACTAGCATTTTCATCAAACTTTACTTTAGTCTCACATGACTAGTTTTGGATTAGTCAATAACCCTAACTCAAAATAATCATAACTATGTACATGTAATGAATAAAGATCTGAAAATAGTACACAATATTCTTCAGGAAAAAGCGTTATAGCAAAAATGGCATACCTTGTTGAATTTTGGCTTATTATAGAGAGAGAACTTGTAGAGCGTTCCCCACACGGAATATTTTTTGTATGAATCTGAAAATTTTACACATAATACTACAAACTATAATCTAACCAACACATTTGGTGTTACTTAATTTGGATCTGTTATGAAAAAGTTATGACGTTTTTGCCCGAAACACCTGTTTTAGACTAGTTTCAGGGCTAGCCACAAACCCTGTTTTCCATGGAGTGTAACTCCAAAAATACAACGACCCACAAGCTGAAATTTGTACCACAACTACTTGGATATGTTTCCTCAATGGCCTCCCAATTTTACAATATGAATCATTCTAAAAAAAAAATATTGTGAAAATGGTGAGATGACCTGTAAATAACATACCTTAGAAAGCATCATCAAAAGAATTTATCCTCCCTTGAATTTCGGTCTTCTTTACTTCACCTTCCCTTTGAAATCTGTCTTAGATATCATTTGGTTACCTCAATCACCTGTAGATATTCAATATTCTCAAGTGTGATTAAAATGAGAGAGCCTTGCCTCTTATTTATACTCTCCAAGTAGCTTCCTTAGAAGCATCTTCTAGCCCACTTTGTTCACATAGCCACTTTGTCCACATAGTCACCTATGTCCAACTTTGCCCAATTTTCCACTTGTCCATGTATCCAATAGCCACTTGACCACTTAACCCATTTTCTTCATTTTAGGGTTAACCTTCTTATAACCACTTTCCATAATTAGAAATTTCTCTATTTACTTTATTATTTAAATAATCCTCCTTGACTTTGTCACTTCACTTTATTATTTAAATAATCCTCTTTGATTTTGTCACTTCACTTTATTATTTAAATAATCCTCTTTGACTTTGTCACTTCACTTTATTATTTAAATAATCCTCTTTGACTTTGTCACTTCACTTTATTGTTTAAATAATTTCTTCTTTGAAATCACTTTGACTTCTTTGACCTTTTGGGGTTTCAAGCCAATCATATGATGGTCCTTCAACTTCATAAGGCCATAACTCTAAAACCATGAGGATTTATGTGACGTTCCACATACCACCGGAAATGGAATGACATGTACTATCCATATAGAATAGTCTTACCTGGAAATATATCAAAACTCATACCATTATACATAAAACAAACTTGGGTCCATTACCCAAACCTTTGTGCTACTGGAATTCACTACTGAACTTTCTTCAAGGGTTGACATCAATGAAAACCAACCCAATTAATCAACAATCTCCCCCTTTGGCATTGATGGCAACACTCTAATGCAATACTGAAATCATATCACTCATGCTCCCCCTGGAACCATGCATGCATCTCTGTGACCAACGCTCCTCCTGGAACCAAACATTTTTTCTCTGCATTTGATAAATCTCTCCCCCTTTGTCATCAATGGAAAATGTATATTTCCATTTGGGGTTGCTCCCCCTGACTAACTCGTCTGATCTCCCAACCTGAATTGTCCTCTTTGTGGTGTTTCCTCATGTACATCTAAGACATATAAGATAAGCATCCAAAAGCATTCATTTTGGAGTAGAAATAATTCTGAGTCTCTAGCGAATATACTCAAAGGCTTCCCGTGGAAGCGATTTTGTAAAGATGTATGTCACTTGTTCTTTTGTGCCCACATATTCAACTCTGGTGTTCTTTTCTGCAACCTATTCCCATAGAAAGTGATACTTGATTGGAATGTGCTTCATCTTAGAGTGCATCACCAGGTTCTTTGAGATATTGATGGTGCTTGTATTATCGCAATAGATTGGAATGGGCTCATCATACTCAACCTGTATATTTGTCAGAGTTTGTTTCATCCATAGAACCTGTGTAAAAGATGTTGTTTCTGCAATATACTCTGCCTTAGCTGTAGATAAAGATATTGGTGATTGTTTCTTTCTTAGCCATGATACTAAACACTCACCCAAGTAGAACGCTTATCCATTGGTGCTTCTTCAGTCATCAATGCAACCTGCCTAATCTGCATCTGTGTAGGCAATAAGTGATAAATATTTTCCTTTTGGATACCATAATCCAAACTCTTTTGTTCATTTGAGATATCTGAAAATCCTCATCACTACTAATACATGTGATTCCTTTGGTGATGCTTAAAATCATGCCACCTGTCCAACTGTCTACATTACATATGGTCTGGATGTTGTCACATATAGTAGGCTACCAATCATTGACCTGTATTGACTCTGATCTGTAGACTTTGAATCATCATCTTTTCTCAACTTGCAACTAGTTTGCATGGGAGTGATAATTGGTTTGGAATCTTCCATTCCAAACCTCTTTAGCATTTCTTTGATATACTTGGTTTGAGAAATAAAAATTCCTTGGTTTATTTGACGTGTCTGAAAACCAAGAAAGAAGGATAGTTCTCCAACTAATGACATTTCAAATTCATTCTTCATGTCCTTTACAAATTTCTGGCTTAACCTATCATCAGTACTTCCAAAAATAATATCATCAACATAAAATTCAATTAATAAAATACTATCTTGAGTTACCTTGATGTAGAGGTTGTTGTCTACACTTCCCTTTCTGAACCCTGCCTATTGTAAATATTTATCCAATCTAGAGTACCATGCTCCAGGAGCCTATTTTAGACCATACAATGCCTTCTTTAATTTACACACATTATATGTGTTCT
>ML787335.1:78738-101264 GCA_009831015.1 Picea engelmannii | reverse complement strand
CCCCCCCCCCCCCCCCACATCCCCATCAAATGGAGGGTCACATGACAAGGGTATTATGTCCCCCTTGGATAAATCTTGAACACACTCACATGTCGTCTGCATCGTTGGATTCATATTTCTAAGCCCTTCAAAAGGGTATTTTCAGATCTTCCTACTTTGATACTTCATCTGGTCTACTTTTTTCCTTGTAGCATTAAAGTAGGCTCACTTTTTAATTTGAATTTATATGCATGATTTTTCTTTTCATAAGCACCTTTATGCTTTGGTATTAGTTGACTTGTGTGTAGGAATTCACCATGGAAGCTCTTGTCTCTCTATGGTATGTGGTCATGTTCTAGTATTGTTTCTCATTCGAAAGTTAGCGTAGCATAGCTCCATTGGGTATGTTGCATTTTTCTTAAATTTCCATTGGAATTTCATATAGGACCACCCTTGCTTGGGTAGATGGGTTATCCCATCCATCTATTACATTTACCATCTACCTAGCAATAGAGCCTTCCCTCCATGGGTTCCCTAGTATAGTGACCCTTGTTGCATTTTGGTGTCCATGCAATTTTATGCTCCTTAGGATGGGGATTCCAGTTAGTAGTTATCAAAAAATAAACCTCATGCATATCTACTCATAATGTTGACAACCTTACCCCCCAGACTCCCACACTATTGGTTGTTATTTATTGGATTATCGCACATCATAAACTCTTTACTTCATACAAACTATGAAACATATTCATTTTTATACTACCATTCACCAACCCCCAAGAATATTACCATTTATTCCCCTACCCTTGTTCACTCTCATTTGTAGTTTTCACCTTTGGTATTACAGTCATCCGATTTCTTACTAGGGAATTTATCTCCTTATATCCCCATATTTACCCATTTTATTTTCCTCTTAGGATTCCATTTGTATATTGCATCTCTTGACACATCAGTTAGCTTCTTTGGTCGGACACTCATCCATTAATGGTGATCTTTCACTTCCTCTTGGTACCCCTTTAGTAATACTAGTATGTTCTTATGCATCCTTCGCACAGGTTTCAGTTGTGGAAACATCCTATTGTTTCCCTTATTAAGGGCATATGCAATGAGTCACCCTTGTGTCCCATGTAGTATGTCTAGTTCCTCTTGATTCATGTTATAGTATACCCTTGTCTCCATGAGTTTTTCCCATTCAATTTTGTTTATTTTTTCCCTCTAATTTTTCCCTTGGTTTATTTATTTGTCCTCAACAACTTTTTTCCCAGTACTCAACCATTCCCCTTGGAGTGCTTTTAGTCGCTACTAGGTGAACCTTACCTTTATGCTATGAACAAGGAAAGTCTTGAGTCCATCTCTCTTTGCCTTCACATCATCTCTTAGTGTTAGTCTCTATCAATCATCCTATACTTTTTATGTTGTGTTGGTTTTCAAAGCTCTCTTGATCATTTGACTCCAATGGGACTTCCCCTATCAACTTTAGCACTTGTATTCTAGGGGTTTGGTTTAGAAGATAATGTGCCTTGGGACCATCTTCCTCATTTTTGGGTGCCTCATACCAAGTAGGGATAATCCTCATTGTTTTTTGACTTGGTTGTTTTTCATGTGATTGACTCAAGCTCATTCTTGCACCATTGAGATTTGTACACTTAATGGTTCAATAATTCAATGGATTGTACTAGATTCCTAAACATGTGTGAATTGTATCAACCCTTGAGAAGGAGTTTCCCCTTAGTGATATCCCCAAACATTCCAACCTCAACACTTGTTTCCAAAGATATAGCTCCAGTGGTTGTACTTTCAGTGTTGGGCCTTAGGGATTACTCCAATTCCAAGGTGTCAGTGGACTTTCCCCTATCGACACCAACACCTCAATTATAGGTGTGTGTCCTATGTACCTTGGCCCTTTTTTCCTCATTGATGGATGACCTCCCCCAAGTTGAGAGAGTCCCCATTATTCTCAAAATTAGTAGGATCTCAAATGCTCGACTCTAGCTCATTCTCACACTATCAAGATTCATACACATGTTTCACTGATCCAACGTCAATTTTTATCGTTGGATTTGATGGGCTTGGTTCATCCATCCTCAAAGTCATCAGTTTGAGCTTCCCTCTTACTAGCTCTTCTCATATCTTCAAAACCCCTTTCTTGTTTTGTGGGGATTCTCAGATGGTTTCCTNCCCCCCCCCCCCCCCCCTACTCGAGAGGGAGCATTATTTCCTATGTATTTAGATCAGTTGTAGTCATTATGCTTCTATGGTGGACCTGCCCCTTTTGTTACAGGCATGTGTATGTAGGACTGTTCATATCATTCTATTGTACTATGGAGCCTCTTTATCTCCATCATCATACTGTATTGCATTGAGATCCATTTTTGTCTGATTGTTTTGGCCCATTTATGCCATGGCCCACCATTGTATCATTGTTATGATATATCTCAATGAGAATGGGTATGCCTACCTCATCCATATTGATATCTTATACACATATCACCTTTTGACTTGTTCTTGACAGGTGGTTCTCCATGGCTCTTTTGTGAGCAATCACCCTTCCTTAGACACTCCTCTCCCTCCTTGGTCCTTGTTACCCCCTCACATCTAGGGGTAACTAGATGAGATGTGTTCTCCTATGATCCACATCATAGACAATAGTTCCATAGATGACATTCATGATTCTCCATTGATAGTTTCCCAGATATGCTTCCCACTTCATTCTCAACTCACTCAAATCATATGAATATGGTGCATGACACATGGTACCGTGTTTCAATTATTTATATTAAGTGTTAATGCCCAATGTATTTGACATGAAAGTAGTGACGATGGGTTGAGTAAGATGATGGTTCATGATGCTTTGAATTTATACATCTTTCCTTGTTTCACTTTGGTGGTGATCCTCATCTCCTGGATAAGTGATGTCACTCTTGGGTAGGGTTGTACTACTCAGGGGGTTTGAAAGGGGTAACATGTCCACAGCCCAATCCATACATAACATTCTACCTCTTTCATGATTTATGTTGTCCCTTATTTTGTGTTGGTTTTCATATGTCACACATATAGGTTTGTGCTTCATGATCCCATGAGAAGAAGGATCTATAATTCTCAAGGGTGATGTAGCTTGATATAAAAAATAATAAAGGAAAAATCAATTTTAAATTCAAAATGCAAAGCAAACGAAATGAAAGAAATGTCAAAAAACCAAAGAAAAAAAAACAAAATCATGAGCAATGCCCCCTCACTATGAGGCCATCACCCCAAGTCATATGAAATGAATGCATACCTAAAAAAAGGACTTAAGAAAATGAAAATCAAAAGCCAAAGGAGGTTGAATGAATAAAGAAAAAGTAAATAAGGGTTTGGAAAGACATAGTGTCAAGGAAAGGGAAACTCATTGCATAAGCAATCCCTCATACAAAGGTTCTCATGTGGATGAATGCCTTACATAGCCTCACATGACTATATGGAACCACCCATGAAGTAAATACCAAACTATACCATATATCATTACACATATTCCTTGACGAGTCTCTTGGGAAATACTCCTCTTCTTGGGTACTAGCCCATGTAATAGGGACTATCGATGATCCTCCCATACCTAAACTTGGAAAATTGTATGAATTTATGAGCTAGTGTGAAGTTTGAAGATGATGTTTAATCTAACCTACCCAATGGATTTTATATTTGACATGACTCACTTTCTATGTTGCATTGGACTTATTTACATGCCTTCATATTGATGGATACATTTGATCACATGAGCCCCTCCTTAGACATGTACTTTGCATGACTATTGACTTTGATTGAGCCTTGGTCCTTTGGAGGACATTGAGGGGCTATTTTCACATTTGATGGAGGTCGTCCCACCTTTCTTCGGAGGTTGTTCCACTTCATTTGGAGTACGTTGAACCTTTTTATGACATTACACCCTTGTTGAGATGTCCTAGCACCTTCTTGGAGATGATGTGGCACTTTTTAATGGGACGTTGCACCTTTTTGGGATGATATGTCACTCGGAGCATGGAACGTTGCACCCTTTGGAGGGGACATTTCACTTTGGAGCCCTTACACACCATTTTGGAGTGAGTCGTCCACTCTTGGAGATCATTTATGCCACATGTGTGGCCTTTATAATGCATTTATGAGGGACAACTTAGCATTAGAGAATTTTTACTTCACTTTGGGAGCATCGTTGGGGGTCTTTTTGACCTATCCACCCATGTATCATGAATATTTTATATATTGTGGCCTTATCTCTAGGGTTTATGAAGAGATAGAGGCATATTTTATTTTCTTAGGGATTATGGTAGGAATATATTGTTATTTTAATGAGAAGGGTGTTAGATCTCTCATATAAATAAGAGAAGCACTTCGTATTTGTATCATTGCTACTTGTGGAGAACTACTACTACTTGTTTATTATTTCTCTTCTCTAAAATCACTATGGAGGGATAGTTAGAGAAACTTGTTGTGGATGGCTTTACTTCTTTATGAATGTTGATGGCTAGGGTTTTGAAGATAAAAATATGTCTTGAGTAGGTGGTCTCACTTTATCTTATGTATTTTGTTTATGAATGATTATAAGTGTAATCATACTTCTCTAATGGTGGTTTTTCATTCTCTTCATATTTTTATTGAACAAATCTATCTTTTTCAAAGCTCTTGGAAGATTACTAGTGGAGAATCTTCCCTTGAACCATCTTGAATTTGTGTAAGGCACTAGGAGGATGTTCTAGGGTTTGTAGTGGACAACCCTAGATATCACCCTAGATATGCTTGCATCTACTTAAGGGAGTCCTTAATTAACCTCATATGTCAAAACATATATAGTAGGAACTAGTCTTCTCCCTTTTGTCAATCTTAAATCTAAATTTTCACCTTCAATTTTATGTTTTAATGTAAATCTAGTGTTTTGTAACAACATATATACATTTCCATCCCTAGAAATACCAAAATGTCTTGGTATTTGTGCATACATTTGACTTGAAAATCATCTTAAAACCCCAGACTGCATTGTTGATTTATATTATATCCCAATTAGGGTTGGACGTCTTAGCCTCTTTGGTTTTTATATGCATTTAACATTTCAGAATTTACGAGTTGTGAAAACCCTAAATTTATCTATTGATTAAGCCCTATTTTTACTTTCTTATTTTTTGTTTCAAGAGCTAAAAATTTGTTGTTGTTATAACTTGTTATATTGTTGTAACTTATCATTTTTCACACAAGTTTTGCAACAGCCATATGTATTTTCTTTGTTTGTCGCATTTTTGGATCATCTTACATTGAATATTGACTTGATAAACCCCCCCAATTGGCCTTAAAGTATATCAAACCCAAATCTAGAATATGCCTTGAATAACCACATAATCCTTTACTTGTTAAATATACCTAGTTGGTGGCAATATTGGGTAGATAAATAAGAGGCCTTAGAGTTGATTGTGTCTTGCCTTATGATTCCTTGAAGCTACTAGGGAATCATCCCACGTGTTGGATTTATCCTTCACTAAAATGAGGGAAGTTGTTGTCTAGGTGATAGTGGTAACATCTTCTGATAGTGATACCATCTTCTAATGTTCCACTCATTTCATACATCGTGAAGGTTTTGCAATAAGGTGTGATATTGTGTGATAACAATCCTCTCTGTACTTGGATAAAGAAACTATGATGTATTTTGATCATCACCTAAAAATCACTCACTTGTGACATTTCTAGCTGTCTTATTGAAATATATCACTATTAGCATGCTTAACCACCATTTCATCCCCTTTATGTCATCATATGACCTCTAACTCACCAGAAACTACAACTTCAAACCTTGGTTTTAACATAAAAGGGCCAATGAAAATATTACACCCAACTAGTGTACTCAGAAAGTGCAGATAATACCCCCAAAAGCTACACTACTCCACAAAAAAGCCAATTTTGACTATTTATGGGCTAGATTTGCTAAAATGGGAAGTTAGTTATATGTGGACCATCTTAAACCCTGATTACAGTTGGTAACCTTGGTTTGGTCATATTTAGCCACTATTTTGAAGACCATGTCAAGGGGGTTTAACCACTATTTTCCATATAAATAAAGCCTTTGAGGTCACTCTGTCATTCATCCATTCATAGTAAGGTTATGTTGTCGAAATCACACCAAAATTTTGGAGGACCCCTTCCTCTTAATAGTGCATTTATTGTATAGATACATAGTTCACTCACCAAGGAGGGAGCTATTAGCACATCAAGGAAGCCAAGGACCCATTCTAAGGAGGGGCTTCGGAGCCCATGGTATTCACCAAGTCTACATCACAGGTGTCACCTTTGGCCTTATCTATTTGGTAATGGATTCTTTCATTCTTTCTAAACTTTTGGTTCATGTTAAATGTTTATTTTCATTCTTTGTGCCATTTACTTTATGAATAATCCAAGTTTGAGGATGATAGTTTTAGTTTAAAGTCAGGAATTCTAACTCTTACACCCATTATTTATGTGCTTGGTTCACAACCATCAAAATAATGTTTTTTTCACATCATAGTAACAAATTGCACATGACAACCTTTTACGAATTATTTTATTTTTCAATGTTTAGTATTTTTATAACCATTTAAATGAATGTGGTGGGAAAACATCCCCATCCATTATCATTCCTTCTCCCAATTTTGTCACCAAATCCACCTCTAAGCTAGGTTGAAACATTTATGCATTCAAGCCTAAGTTTACTAAAGGAAGTTAGTGATGAGATCTTCAAACACCCTTACCCCATTTACTTGATGTTGAACTCTTACTTCAATCACATATTCCTCGTTCATATGACACTCGAAACATCATAACCTCCTTCTTAACTCACTCTATATGTCACCTAATTCATTTTGTCCTTTGTGTTCACTTGTTTCGAAGATATACTAACACATATTGCCTCTTTTCAGTGATGACATGTGATATATCTTGCAAAGCTACATATTGATTATATCATCTATTGCATTGATTCCTTCATGAGTTCCTTATAGGTTGTAATTTTTATCTATGTGATATCTTACATGTTAATGTTAGAGAAACAAGTTACCTTTTGAGCAACATATTGTTATGGTGGAATTTTAGTTTACAATAATCCTTACTTAACGTTGCTACTACTTTTTTCTACCCTTCCTCTCACTTTCCTTCTCCTTTGATTCCATAGGACCAATCAACATATCTTCTCCAAGTTTATTTGTTTTCCTTTGTCGCTGAAGAAACAAGAAGCCATGTTGAAAGACTACATGTTTCCATTTATAAGAATGAGTGTCTAAGAAGTCAACCTCCATAAATCTATGACTCTTTATTTTACACTAGTTCTGGCTTGTCTTAACCTATAAAAATCTTCTAGGACATAAATATATTCTTCATAGTGTTTCTAATTAAGCAGGGAAACACAATTGTGAGGACAAACGAACATATTGGATCATCATCTATCATGTCTTTCCTTAAACAACAATTCACTCAATTTCTTAGCCAATATGTATTAATATATAGTAAATAAATATGCACCCTTGAAACCCAACATTATTTGTGTTGTCAATCATATTCATGTATCACATTAATCATTTATGTAAGCAAAAAGAAGAAATATCTTCTACATAAGTGATTTCATTAATCATTATAAGTTTATTACCTACCCAAGGAAGTCATTCAGTATGCTTCTTATTTGAAGAACCAAACACTTTACCCTTGGTTCAATTACCCAAGTTTTAAAATACGCATGGGTCCATGTATCGATTCCACCTACACAATTCTTGTAAAGATTTTCATACTATGTGAAAAAAATGTACTCTTTTTAACTCAATAAAAATAAGAATGGCAAATAATTATTTTACATGTAAAAAAAAAAACTTGTTTTACTATAATTAATTTAATTATTAATAAACATTATATTAATATTTATTTGTCTTATTATTTTACCTCATTAGTGGTTTTGAGCTCATAGTTTTAACCCGTCCACAATTTCACAAAACAAGTTGTATATACTCTTAAACCTATTTAAAAACATATAACATAGAGTGCAAAGCATGTGCGATTCTAGCATCTCTTGTATCTTATTATGTTATTCCTTTTTTTGTTTTCTTAGTCTCTTTCACTCATGTAATATTGATTCTCACAAGACTAGTTCACTAAACCCTTTTGTCCATGTCAATGTAACATAGAGTGAAAAGAAGATATTATTATGCCACCTCTTTTGTTTTTTTGTGCTGCTCTTTAAATTACAAATAGGAATGTTGATTCTCATGAATAGACCTTTCATCGATGTGGATGCCACCCATTGATATCGATGTTGATGTAGACATGACCATCTCAATCTCATGCACTTGGTTTTCCAGTGTGAAACTTTTCACTGCCACATGAATAGGTCCCACAATATTGCAAACTAGCATCGTCCTTGTGAAATTACTATGATGTTGACATAGTAGCATTATAGTAATTAATAGCATCTTCCAAATGCAACATGGCATGCATAACAAAAGACTTCACTTGTTAAATGTGTAGACAAAATAAAATGCTTCTTAATACAAGTTCTTTATTCAATTTTTTCGCTTTGTTGGCCATTTGAAAATGGCTAAAATAATAAGAATCTTATCATGTTTTTCGTTGTCAATCCACAATACCCCTTTTAGTGAGTGAATGTTCCCTCAATGATCAAATGGAGAATTTATATTCACAATTATCTTTATTGGATTTGGTTTATATTCACAATTATCTTTATTGGATTTGGCTTTTAATACGCAATTTTTGGAGATGTAAATTTAGATTGATATTTATTTTTCATTATTTTGATTGAATTTGAAGAAGGTTTAGTTTTTAATATATGATTTTTACAAATTTAATTTTGAATTCGATGATTAATTTTGCCTTTTTTTAGCTTGAAAAACTTATTATTATTATTATTGAGATCAAATTTGAGTTTGAAGAACTTATTATTATTATTGAGATGGTTTTTTTACTTAATTATTGTACACTTTTTTTATTACAGGAAAAGGGGGAATTATATTATATTTTAAAACAATGAGGACATCAGGGAATTAGAATATGTTCAAAAATGCAAAATAGACTTGCAACATAGTATGAAAATATAACAGTCGTATATGTTCAGATTAGTAAATATAACCAAAAAAATTCCCCCTTATATAGTTTATAAAGTACCCCTAGAATAAGTACACAAAAATGAAACATGACATGATCCATTGGTCCCATGAGAAAAGAATTTATAGTGTGACCTACCACACCAACTGAGAGAAGGAGCATTCCATAAATAAATGGTTAATTATTTCCGAGTCTTTCTTGCAAAGGATGCACCGAAAGGGGTCAGAGAAACCATATTTTGATAAATTGTCTCATGTCATAATTTTCCCATGTATAGCAGTCCAACAGAAGTTTTTGACTTTAGGAGGGCCATCATTGTTCCAAATACATTTCCAGCAAGCCGAGGGAAGAGGAAGAGTGGACTGAGCAAGCAAGGAGTTATAGCATTTTTTGACTGAATAATCTTGAGATCCCCATCCCTGAGAGTCCTTTTCAGATAAATGGACAGGTGCACAACCTTTGAGCCGTAGGATGAGAAGGTGAGAGAGGGATTGAAGATGAGGGGGGGGGGACTCCCAAAGAGCAACCCAACCATTTTCAAGATGTATTGTTCCAAATAGAAATGTCATGAAGGCTTAGTTTCCATTGATTTTGAAGCCAAGAGGTGAGGGGAGAGAGGTGGATTCCCCATAATGTTTCATGAGTGAATTAAGATATTTCTCCCATTTCTCTGGATCCAAGTGAGATGATTTTGAATGAGGGGAAGGGAGGCCTTCAATAGGTGCCAAATTTGAGAACCTCCTTGTACAACTGGCTCCACATCAAGATAACGGGATCTCACTCTTGAAAAATATTTATGATAAATCACTACTTTCCACCAATCATTTTTCCTAGAAATTAGAGGATTTTGGATCCCAGAGCCAAATTGACTATGGACAAGTCCCTAATTCCCAATCCTCCACAAGACTTTGGAGCTTTGATAATGTTCCAATTTACTAATGAAATCTCTTAGAATTAGAATGTTCTCATTTCCAGAGAAATCATCTGAGTTCTTGGGAAATGGCAAATTTGATCTTGGCTAGAGCTAGAAGCGAAGAGAACTGGAATATGGGTAGACCTGAGAGGACTAATTTTATGAGAATGACTCTCCATGTTGTATTTAACTAATAAGAGCCACACTAATGAAATTTGGCTTTAATATTGTCCAAGATGGGGTTCCAAGAAGAGGTTGTAAGGGATTTGAGGCAAAATGGGATTCCTAGATATTTGAAGGATTTCTAGTTCTAGGATAGGAGGAAGTCTAGAATGTTGGCTATTCTTCTGAAGATTTTGATTGGGGTATTCCAGGCATATATTTAAATTTTTGTGACATTTATAAGGCCTCTAGAAGTGGCCAAATATTCATCCATGGATTTTTTGAATCATTTATCTATGATTAAGGAAGGCTCCCCAAGGAGAATAGTATCTTCGACAAACTGGGAATTGTTTATTCTCTTTATCTCGTGGGTAATTTAAATGCTTGGGATATTTTTTTGCAATCTCTCTTTGCCCAATCTTATTCTTAGGGATTCAACCATAAGGATATAAAGGATAGGGGATAGGGGACATCCCTGACAGAGGCCTCAAATGACTTTGAAGAAAGGATTCAATATGCCATTAATCAGTAGGGTCATCCAAGGGCAGCAGAAGCACATGACCACCCAAGAGAGAAAAAATGCATTGAATCCAAATCTAGTGAGAATTTCCATTATGAAGTTAAGTTTGACTCTATCGAAGGCATTGGCCATATCAATTTTGATGGTCATTCTCGAATCCCCTTTGACTTGACATGAGTGGATTGCTTCTTGGACCAGGAGGATGTTGTCCAGCATTTTGATTTTTTCTACAAAGACTTAGTTGGGGAGATAAGAAGGGGGGGGAGGGGTTTAAGAAGGTTGGCTATGATCTTGGAGATGATTTTGTATGAGACACTGCGAAGGGATATTGGATAGCAATGAGCAAAAGATGTGGGATTTTGGTCTTTTGGGATGAGGGCAAGGAAAATGGAGTTAGTGTTTCCACCTAATTTTTGTTTAGTTTTGAACATATTGAGCCATCCTGGTTAGATCCTTTTTTATGATTGGCCAACATTTTTCATAGAAATGCGTTGAGAAACCATTTGGGCCCGGCGCCTTATTTGGGTTCATGTGATTAATGACCCCCTAGATCTCTTCTTTTGTGATGCTTTTGCATAATTTTTCATTGTCTTATGGAATGATTAATGTTGAGATATTGTCAAACATGCTTTTGAATGCATCCAGATCTACATAATTGTATTCCTTGTAAAGTTTCTCATAGTGTCTAAAATCCTCTTCCTTGATTAGGTTCTAGTCAGAGATGTCTTTCCCATTTCCATCTGTGATAGTTGATACTTTATTTCTCCATATTATTTCTTTAGTTTGCATGTGGAAAAATTTAGTGTTACTACTCCATACCTATAGCCATAATCTTCTCAATTTAATTATCCAATGTTCCTCTTCTTTTTTGTGGATTTTTTGGAGAAATTGGAAGGAATTGTTTTCTTCTTGTAAGATTTCTTGAGTTACCACTTTTGAGTCTAGCTTCTCTTTGATTTCCTCCATGTTTTGCAATGCTTCTATTTTGTCCTTTTCAAATTGAATAGGCTTAGATTTGGCCCATGCATTGAGGGAATATTTGACTAATTTAAGTTTCTTCTCCCAAATCACGATAGGGGAGCCTTGGAGCCAATGGTTCTAGGTTGAATCAATGAGGGGAAGAGTGGAAGGTTCAAGAAGCCAAACATGATTAAAACACAAAGGAATAGGTCCAAGGATTAAGGGATCTAAGAGAAAGAAAAAAAATAGGGTGGTGGTCTGAGCCAGACCAAGAAAGTATTTGGGAGGAGGGGATAAGGTAATCTTCCAAGAGGGATGCACTTAAGAGAAATCTCTCAATTCTAGCAGCTATGAAGTGAATACCCACCCACTTATTAGACCAGGTAAACAATCCTTTGGAGGGTTTAATGTCAAGAAATTCAAAGGAGGGAATGAAATCTTCCATTAACTCCTTGTTGGGCTCACAGACATGGCTACCTCCTTTCTTTTCTCATATATTCAGGGTTTTGTTAAAATCCCCTGCTACAATAACTTTTAGATTTCTTGTTTCCTCTGAAAGGTTGAGGAGATAATTCCAACCTTGTTGTTTTTCTTGAGGAGTACAAGGCATATAAACATTCAAAATTGAAAAATACATACTTGGGGGAATATATAGCAGCCAAGTCCAAAGCCAATGGGAGGATTCCTGCCAAGTTTCCAAGAGAAAAACCAGAGGGTCCCATATGGTACATATGCCACCAAACGCCCCACATGAATTGATTTCCAATGCTTTATTGTTTTTCCAAATAAAATCTAAATCTTGAAGAACATCTGAGTCCTTCTTTTTTGTTTCCTGGAGAAGGAGGAGATGAGGTTTCTCTTCTTTTACTAGTCTTATGATTAGATCAAGTTTATCTCTTCTTCCCATTCCTCTACAATTCCGGGAAATGGCCTTTATCATATGGAACTAGATTTGGGAATTCCTCCTTTGGAGGAATTGGCACCACTCTGATTTCTTGTTTTTCTTAGTTCTTTCTTCACCACATTATCGAATGTTTTTTTCCTTCCAAGTTATTTTTCTTGGTTTGTTGTTGCTTCTCGCCTTTGAGAATTTTATCTATGCCCCACTTTCTTTGACTTGGGGTTGGGATTGGATTCTTGATCAGAAGCATCATCTGACAAATCAAACAAGACCTCTCCTTCTTGCGGGGAATAGAGGGTCGGGCCAGGCTCTGGATTGGCATAATGGGGCATGACTACATCGTTTGCAGGTGGGATTATCTCATCCACCACATAAGTAGCCTAATCTACTAAGTGTTATTCTTTGGCCTTTGGGATTGAGAGAGCATTGAATTTATTTGAGGCCGATGTATTGGATTTTGGGGGTTGACCAGATGAGAAGGGTTTTGGACTAGAGGGAGTTTCGTGCACATGCTGATATTTCTTTATATTTGAAGGGTCTCCTTGCTTTGTAACATGCTTCTTCTTCTTTGGTTGTTATGGCTAATCATTAGGCTCAACATCGATGTTTTTATGGGTTATTAGTGGTTAGTTTTTTGCAAAATCCCCATATTCATGACAGACCTTGCATTTAAATGGAAGTTGCTCATAATCAACCTTTGGAATATATGACCAGATATCCAAGGTTAGTTTTATTGCCTCTGGAATCCCTTTTTCTAAATCCAATTCCACACAAATTTTGGCATGGGATTGGGGTCCCTCCTTGGGCTTTGCTATGTCAATATATTTTCCCAGCATGTTCCCAATATTTCTGATAGTTTCATCATTCCATCAATGGAGAGGGAGGAAGGGTAATATTACCCATACTATAACAACAAAAGGAATATCATTTTTTGGACTAAAATATAGGGTCCATCTATTTAAATATAAACCCCTTGAGCCCACAAAGTAAGGCCCCCTTATGAACATGAGATCTATGTGTGCTTTCCCAATGAGCACATTTTCTACAAATCGAAGAGCTAGATTTTTGGAGTTTCTCTGAACTAGCACTGTCGGGATTTCATCGAGCTTCTTGATGAATCGAGTAGGCAGTTACTTTGCATATTTGGGGAGCAAGGCCACCAGAGCAAAAAAGGCCTCAATTTCCACTACATGAGGTGGGGAAGGGGGGGGTTGCACCCCTACCTGGGGCCAAGGCCATGTGAACCAAGGGAAGGTGGATGGTTAGGGTTTAGTAGAGCTCACACGTGATGTGTCTTTTCCTTTGTACATTTAACTAGTGTACACTTTATAAAGCAAGTATTATATTGTTGTATTTCTTAATTGGTATTTGAAGATGTGATGGACTTTTTCTTCTTCTTCTTTAAAGCATCTTTCCATTAGTCAAGGGGCTTATGATTCGTGAAAAAAAAAATTAACACAAATTCCTTGCTTCTTTTGATCTAGGTGGAGACTTTATTTATTTCTTTGGATCTAAATTTCCTAATTCATGATTCCTCATCATCCCTTTATAGGGATTTATTACTATGGTTGTCTTCAATGAAGGAGAAGGCATTGAATCTATATGTGTGTCACCACCTTCCATGTGAGGGTTGGGTACTTGAATGGATGTCGCTAGTCTTGGGTTGAGTACAAGAGTTAATGTTGATGGTCTTGATTGTTTTCCATGCTATTTGGAGTTTTGCTTGGAGGTTTATTCTCAAACGAATGTCATCCTTTGGGTTTATTGATTTTCATTTTTTTTCTCTATAAGGTAGTTTTTGTTGGGTAATATTCTTATAAGTGGCTTGTTTATTGTAAGTCTTGCAATGAAAAATTTGTTCTCATAGTCTAGTATTTAGATCCATCAAGCATTGTCCCACTTTAAAATAATATTATCTTGTAGGCCAAGATTAAAATCAATCTCAACATAGATTCAAAGATAGGTAACATTTCATTTTAAACCTAACCTATGTTTAAATTAATAAATCTACATAATCCGATCCCATATTTTTCTAGTGATTTTAAAATCCATAGATAGATAAAGATATTTAGTAGTCTCACCCACATTGGAGTTGTTGTGATAGTCATGGTAATTGTGTTGACCTCTAAGTGAACTCTAAAAAACATGGTTTAACAAATACTAGAGTGCCTCTACCTCAAAACCATATTCCCTCTTCTAAAACTTTTTTGTGATATTTTATGTTGAGAAAAAAAATAGCAAAGAATCATTTGGAGTAGAAGTATACTAAGTGTTCTATGGTCCATGTGGAGTTAATCCATTCATGAAGCATTGTTGTTGATTTCCAAAGCCCATTGAACTGACAAATTAGGACATGGTATTGATAATTAATGGTGAGGTTGTTTATATTTGGTACATGCATATTTAACACCGATACATCTTCCTATCTCTCCATTATGAAGCCTCTTGACTAAGGATTCTTTGCATCTAAAGATGGGGATTGTTTATTTTGGATCATATCCTCAAAAGAACAAAGACTTGAGGAAGAGGGCATGTTTTTGCTTGAAACTTCTCCTAAAAGATGTAGCAACAAATTCATTATTAAATCCTTGTGAATTTATATTAACATAGTAGATAGTGATCTTGTAACTTCTAACTGGTAAAGACCAACCATTGTTGATCCAAGTGAATACCCTACCTAAGTTGCATCTTTTCTTTAAAAAAAATGTATTCCATGGGTTTCACTTGTAGAGTGTTAGTATTCCTTGTTAGAGATTTCATAAAGATTTGAAATCCCTTTGATAGTCCAAAGCATTGCTTAGGGTTTTCATTTAAAAAATAATTTTTTTCATTAGTATAATTTGACACAACATTGTTTTGCTCAATGTCAATATTTAGGGGAAAAGTTTAAAACTAAATTAGCACGCTCTTAGCATTCTCAACCCACGTTGGTCCCCTAATAGTATAGTCAGCCTTCTTTCTAGAGATTAAAACCTTCACCATTTATATATTGTTGAGGATCCCCCCTAGTTTCTTAACTCATAATGTCCACCAAATCTATGACATTAAATTTCATGGGGTCTACAACATTCAAAATGACATCAATAGTTGAAGGAGTTAGAAGGGTAGAGCACTAATTTACGACATTGTTGTTAAAAAAAATCATGATTTTCACCAACAATTCCTTGTTTATCTACTGCACCAAAATTGACATTGTTGTCTTAACCTTGTTGGCCTTCTCGATTTCCTTATAGAAGGCCTTTAAGATGATTATTAGGGGAACCCACTTATCAAGCAAATTGTATGCATTACTTTAGGATTTCCCATGCTACAACCATGACTATCATGGTGTTTTCATTGACCATGATGTCCTAGAATTTTGAGAGTTCCATAAGCATCTTCATACTGCACTGCATGACCTCCATTTGGATGAATATCATACTAATGTTCATCATTCTTAAGGTCATCAAAAAATATCTTGGAATGATCACTTTGTTTGTTAATCATCCTTTCCATGATAGTGAAATAATTCATTTCAACCAATTTACCTAAGTTGTAATAATATTTCTTCAATATCCACTCTAGGTGCATCCCCTTGGGATCCTCAGGTACAAATCAATCACAATGAAAATTTTCATTCATCTATACTTATTACAATTACAAAATGTAGTAGGCATGCATTCTTAAAATAAAACCATTAACAAGTTATACTATCATAGATCCATTCTAACTCTAGATTTATTAAGTAATGTGAGGAAATGTGAAAGAAATTGAGGCACAAACCTCTTAGTGCTTATTAGATCTCAAGCCCTTTTATTAGCAAGATTGAAGGTGTCGATATTAATTTAACTCTATTACATTAATTACAAACTAACTATGCTAGTCACAAGGATATAGATGAACATGATAAACAACATTATAAATCCTTTTTAACTAGGAAGGAATGTAATCGTTAATGAGACATACATAATACATACATACATATGTACGTATGTATGTATGTACATACTACATACATGCATATGTATGTACATTATTTGAATTGGATCCTTACCAATATCTCTTTGTAAACTTTGTAATAAACATATAAAAAAAATTTGGCAAAGTTGAGGAAATGTCCAAAAATTCGCTTGGAAGTTGAAATGAACCTTTGTGATGGTTGGCCTTCTAAGGAAACCCATTAAAATGAAGTTCATGATGAAAAATGGAATTTAATGGAGGAGAAGAGAGGATAGATGAAGGGAAGTTCTACATAGGAGAGCTCTAAGAGGAAGTTAGCTCAAAGATCATAGGACAAGGGAGACATTGTGCTTGTCCACGCATGACCAAAGATTGTTGTTGAGTTCAATGCACCTATAAATTTGTTTATGTTAGTGAGTAACAATGCATAAGGATTTTTATGCATAGCTCACCCTTTTTTTAATCAATTTCTCTTAATAAAATCATCATTAAATGTTGGTTTTCATGTTTGGGTTTCCAAGGTAAATTTTGTGTCTCTGTGTGTGTTTGAGTACTCTACTCTTTGGATATTTATCTTGTGTTATGGTTATTTTCTGAATATTAGAATTGATTGCTCAGATATGATGTAATGTATTGTTGGTTCCTTGTGTAAACCACATTCCATAGCTTGATTCATTCATTAATTAAGTTACTAGTATCAAAAGTATTTGTGGCTGCTATAGTTTGTAATCACATACCATAACCTATTTACCATTTGTTGGAATCATTGTTTTCCTGGGAATTTCCTTATGTGCAACCTACATTTTCCCCAAATTAAATGCACCCAAGACACAGTCAATGGAAAGCATTACTACAACAATAAAATCCTCCAACCCAACATAATTTGGCATTGAGTATGTTATATGAGCCCTGGTCATTTTCCTATAGCATTGTTATTAATTGCATTTGTCGCTTGAGTGAATTGTTAAATGTTCCACAAAACTAAAATCAATTATGTTGGTCGTGATCAGATTGGTGGCTAATATATGTGTTTTTGCGTTGTAGAAACCACATGCAATGATTTGTATTTGATTGTGTTACATTCTCTTGATGAAGTGTGGTGGTACCCATAGCCATCGCTCTATTTTTCCCAAGACATTATCACCATAATGCTCACAATAAAAGTGTTTCATAACTGTCTGACAATGAGAGGTGTTGGACAATTGCTTGTGTAGTGTAAATGGGTTGAAGAATGGTTGCATGAGTGATACATGTGCCCATTTGAATAGTAGATATTTGGTTCAATAAGTGTTGTTAGAGTGTTGTGTAGGCACATTGAAAGGGGAGAGTCAACTTCCATCCATACCCATTTTGTAGACATATAGAGATTTGAAGACATAGTTCTTAGTGACAAAGTAATTGTAATGATCCAGATATAATTTTCCATAGAGTATTCATGTTGATTAAATGGACAATCTATAGGCCTACCATTTATGGATCCTAAGGTATCATAGCAGGTTCATCATAGACCTTAAAGTAGCTACCATGGGAAAAAAATTGAAGAGGGAGAAGTTGTAAGACTTGAGAGACTTCAACAGGAAGATCCAAGAGGAAAGTTAGTATTAGAGGCATAAATTGGATGAATTGGAAAAAGAACTTACCAAACACTAGGACTCCTTCGCTGTAATGAGAGTAGAATTAGACAAGAAAAAACTGCAGCTTTTGCAGTTGGAGAGGAAATTCACTTAGCTAGATAAAGGCAAGAGGAGAGGTTCATCGAAGTGACTGCTTAGATATACTAGGATTTGGTAGTGAAGGAAGAGTCCTTGAAGAAGCTACAAGTATTTTTCCAAGATACTAAGAAAGCCTCTTATGTTGCCACTATAGAAGCCAACACCATGATGGAGTCGAGCTTGGTAAACTCACCTTCCAAGACCATTCCTCAAGAGACCTTTGGTGACTTCAAAAATCACCCTAGAGGCATTGGTTCCAAGCTCATGAGGAAAATGGGTTGTGATGGCCAAGGGTTAGGAAAGGAAGGCCAATGGATTATGATCCCTATTGTATCTCAACATAGACCCAAGCATAAAGGCCTAAGATTCATTGAAAAAAAAGCCAACACAAGTTCAACTCAAGCCACCTTTGTCAAGGAAAGAGGGATAAAAGAAAAATCCATTCCCGTGGAGGAAAAGGCAACTAGAAAAGGAGTGTACAACAAGCCACTCAAATATGCTTGTAGAGGATTAGAAGAGGGTAGCGAAGAGATGATTATGCCATCCAAATCCACTTCAACTCTTGGGGGACCAAACAAATAAACTAGCAAGCATCATCTCAAACTAAAAGGGTATGGCATAATATATTTGGTTGGTTTATGTTGCAAGAAAATGGGTCATAAGGCTAGAAATTGTTGGCACACTAGAAAGCCAAGTAGAATATGTAGGAACTATTGCTAGTACTACATATTGAATAGACACTGAGAGGCTAAACGTTGGAGGATTCACCCAGAAGTCCATCCCAAGAACCGAACAACCAAGAATAAATCTTAGAGAGTCAAGGTTAAGGGGAAAGATAAGATACTTGCACTTGTATCCCAAGGAGCAACGATTTTCCGATGACCTATTACGACAGCGAATGTTGTCTCTAATCATGAGATGGACATAATGACTATGCCAAAGGCAGACCCTATTCAACCCCTTTGTTTCTTCCTACAATAGAGGTTGCACCCTTTCTTGGATATTTGTCAAAGGATGCTTGAAGGTGGAGAAGAAGAATATCAAAGGGAGTGGAAGCTTTTGGGGACCAAAAGCCTACAAATCTCTTTGTAAAATTTGTAATAAGAGTTTGATTTTTTTTTTTGGCAAAGTTGAGGAAATATCCAAAAATTCCCTTGGAAGTTGAAATGAACTATTGCGATGGTTGGCCTTCCAAGGAAACCCATTAAAAATTATTGTTGTAGTGAAGAAGGGAATTCGATGGAGGAGAAGAGAGGAGATACTAAGAGGAAATGAAGAAGGGTAGTTCTAGAGAGGATATCTCTAAGAGACATTCAACTCAAAGATTGTAGGACAAGGGATACATTGTGCCTGACCACACATGAGAAATGATTGTTGTTGAATTTAATCCACATGTAAATTTGTTTATGGTAGTGAGTAACAATTCATAAGGCTTTGTATGCATATCTCACCCTTTTTTAAATCAATTCCTCTTAATAAAATCCTCATCGAATGTTGGTTTTCATGTTTGGGTTTCCAAGGTAAATTATGTGTCTTGGTGTGTGTTTCAGTACTCCGCTCTTTGGATGTTTATGTTGAGTTTTGGTTATTATCTAAAGATTAGAATTGATTGCTCATATACGGTGTAATGTATTGTTGGTTCCATGTGTAAACCACATTCCATAGCTTGATTCTTTTGTTAATTAAGTCACTGGTCTAAAATTGTTTATGGTTGGAATAGTTTGTAATCACATACCTCAACCTATTTATTGATTGTTGGAATCACTTGCTTGCCTTGGATTGCCTTGTGTGTGCCCTACATTTTCCCCAAATTAAATGCACCCAAGACACTATCAATGGAAAGAGTTGATATAAAAGTACAATCCTCCAACCTAGCATTGTTTGGCATTGAACATGTTGTATCAACCTTGGTCATTCACCTACAATGATTTTATTAATTACCTTGGTCACTTGAGTGAATTGCTAAACGTCCCACTACACCAAAATCAATTGCATTGTTTGTGCTCATATTGATGGGTAATATATGTGTTTATGTGTTGTAGAAACCACTTGCAACAATTCATCTCATATTGTGTTACATTCTATTTATCCAAGGCATGGTAGTACCTGCAACCATCACTATATTTTTCTTAAGATGTTATCACTTGAACACTCACAATCAAAGTGTTTCATAGTTGTCTGACAATGATATATGTTTCACAATTTCTTATGTAATGTGAATGGGTTGAGGAATGGTTTCATTAGTGTTATATGTGCCCATTTGAATAACATATATTTGGTTTAGTAAGTGTTGTATGGGCACATTGGGAGGGTAGAGTCAACTTCCAACCATACTCATTTTGCAGACATATAGAGATTTGAAGGTATAGTTCTCAATGGAAAAGTAATCGTAGAGATCCAGATATTTATTTTTGATCCACGTTGATGAAACGGGTAGGCCATAGGCCTACAATTTACATATTAGTACACACACACACACAATCCAAGGGATGTTTCCTCACATTTGTGGTTGGAATCCCTAGTAAACATGTCAATGTAGACTAGCTAGTGCACCACACCTAGGGCGGATTTAAACTAGGCACCTCCTAGCACAAAACTAGCCAAATGCCCATCGACATTGGTAACAACTAGTTGATTTAACCCTTTGGGATTTAAAAAATTCAAAGACATGGTGTTGGGATTTTATTCACTTATGTGTTATTGGGTCAAGATACCATTTAATATAATATCTTTGGGTTCATCCACACATTCAACCACTATTTCAAGGTGACCCCGTGTCTCTAGAAAAAATGCCTCAGGGGAATTGAACCTTTCTTATGAGTGAAAAACTCCATACTTCTCACCAATGGATCCAACCCATTTGAGCCTCTTTATAAAGGAATTTTTATCCTTGGACAATAGATCTAGATGAGGCTACTTCATATAATGAAAGCCATAGCAATTTTCCACACTATCTCCCCCTTTAAGGAAAGTAGGGATAACTCCCAAGCTTAGTCCATACACGCACGAGTCCTTAGATAGTTCACGCTAGAGCTTTTTCAAATGTCCACAAGAGTCGATGTACCTAACCAACCTTGTGCTTTTGACATGTAACCCCAAGGGACTCAATGGGATTTAATCCTAAGACCTAAGTAAACTTTTGTATAATAGAATTCTCCAATTAATCTAACCCTTGGGGCTCTTTTTTATAAAGATGTTTTGAGCCTTTGACAATAGGACTATAAGAGATTGCGCATATACCCAAAATCTATAACAAGTTTTTAGCCTATTTACCCTTATGAGAAAAGCATGGATAACTCCCAAGGTTAGTACATACATGCAAGAGTCCTTGGACAATTCATGCTAGCATCTTTCCATATGTTCATATGAGCTAGTGTGCTTGACTTAACTCTATGTCTTTCATAGGTAACCCTAAGGGACTCGTTGGGGTTTGATCCTGAGACTTCTATGAACTTCTGCACAAGACACCTACAAACTGAGTTAACCATTAGGGACAATGCACACACACACACACTATTTTCTTAAATGTTATTTACTTTGACATTTTTTTTAATTTAATATATTAGCATTGTTCACGACACACATCTCATCCATATTGGGTTGTAAAGTCCACCTCAATTCTCTTGGTGTAAAAGTATAATATATGCATTGATAACGTTACAAGAGTAAATATACAGTGACATGCCATATTATAACTTTTGAGTCTTACTAAGATTTAGAATACCAAATGGCCCTATGAAGGGACTAAGTTCTGAATTTTAGGGTGAAAGGGGGTCTATGTTAGGGAGGCAAATGGTGGGGGCTACTAAGAAAAAACCAAAAGTTTTCAAGAAATTATAATTTTTTAATTATGTTGAAAGCATGTAATTAGGGAATATGGTATCTCTAAAAAAAATTCAATCTCTTAAACTTGTCATCTAAATATCGTTGACTATTTGCAATTTTATGTGTCAATTGACTTAATAATTCATGCCTACCATGTGTTGACTTCTCTTGATTTTCCTTGTTCATCAACTCCCTCACTACGACCACCACCTTCCTATACACAACCATGCCTTTTTCATGACATCATTCGAGAGACTCAAGGATTTTTGTCTTGATATCTCTGTGAACTTTCACACAAGAGCATCAACCAATCGATCTAACCCTTGGGGATAATAAACACACACATTTTGGTAATTAGTGGTATTTTTTTTCAATTTTCTTTTGTGTTATTGACTTTGACATTTTTTCAATTTGATATATAAACATTGTCCACATCACACATCTTATCCATACTAAGTTGTAAAGTGCATTTCACTTCTCTAGGTGCAAAAGTATAAGATATACATTGATAACACTGCA
>ML787335.1:50031-74001 GCA_009831015.1 Picea engelmannii | reverse complement strand
AATTCCTTAACCGGAAATAGAAAACCATCGGCAAAAACCATGTGTCGAAAACCACCTAATATCATGTGGTCCCGGAAATATGTCGTCCTGGAAATATGTCGGCCCGGCGATAATATGTCGGCCCGAAATCGGCGAAAATATGTCGGCCCAAAAAAAAAAATTCAGGGGTGCTGCCCCCGAACCCCCGCGCGGGGGGCTCCGCCCCCCTGCACCCCCCTCTTACCCCCCTGCGCGCCCGGCGCAGGCGCTCAGACACTACTACTCGTGCAAAGAATATAACACATACCCAACAAAAATTACATACCATCATACAACTTTTGAATATTTCTAAGATTTAGAATACCAAATGACCCTATAAGGGGACTAAGCTATGAATTTTGGGGTGAAGGAGGTCTATATCATTATGGAGGTAAATGATGGGGGCTACTCAAAAAAAAAAAAAATTGAAAAAAGACAAAACTTTTAATTTTGTTGAAGGCATGTAATTAGGAATATGGTATCTCTAAAAAAAATGTCAATTTCTTAAACTTGTCATATAAAAATCATTGATTGTTCACAATCGAAGCTTGAACTTCTCCTAATAGTCGATTAATACAATATAGGAAAGAATAGTCCCTCATATGTAAAACCAAGGGAGTTGACTCAATCAAATCTCATCAGGGGCCTTCAATAGGTTGAGAAGGAGATGGAGGGTTGATGAAAAACTCATCACCTTTAATGCACTAATTGACTCAATAATTCATTGTCTACCATGTGTTGACTTCTCTTGCTTTTCTTCGTTCGTCAACTCCCCCATTAAGACCACCACCTCCTTATCCATGACCATTCTTTTCTCCTAATTGCTCTAGTAGAACTTGCATGGCATTAGAGGGTTGCATAGACATGACTTGTTTATATACTTGATGTGAGATTTGTGACTCTTTACTTACCATATTTTTGACATTAATCATTGTTTTTCAAATCAGTAGTGTTTGGTATAAAAAAATGCATCCCTTCCATGCCATCAATTCCTCATCACCCAAGTTGCCTCAAATTGCTTCACCATCACCAACTCTTCTTCATCCTTCTCTCATTCACCACACATAAGAAAAATAATTAAAAAAATTCATCGCTCATGGAGAAAAAAACAACATTGGTAGAGACAACGCAATAATAATGATATTTGATCCTTAAAGCCTCGGTGATTGGGGCACAATACCCCATCCATGATGTTTTCTAATTGTTCTACGTATTGGCCTTTTTTGCCAAAATCCAACGACATAAATCTGGATGAAATCACAATCTTATGTTGTTTAAATTGCATTTATGAATGCATAAATGGATTCAGCATATTGAAAACCCCTGGAACACTTAGATTATACAGACTTAGCCACTCAAATATGCAGATCCAACATTTTCTCGCTAGATTTCAAACAAAATTAAACAAAAAAATCCACAAAAAAAAACAAAATTTAAAACATTTAAACTACGACCCCATCCACCATTCTTTCACTTCCTCAAAACGAAATCCTTCACAGATTGTGTTTCCATTATCCAATTCAACACATTGTGTAAGTAATTCAAAATGATGAAATGAATTACACTTCATTTCATCCTACTTCAATTACACCATCATCCTTTTTTTAACACCAAAAATATTATAACCTCCTTCTTCTCTCATCCTATATGTCCATCCCGTGGTTGACTTTAATATCCATATCCATTTATTTCAAAAAATTAGTAATACTTGTATGTGGTCTTTCTTGTTGTAACTTAAAAAGATTAATCCTTATATCATTTATTATTGCAATCATTTTATTTTTGGATTTTTTATAATTGGTAATTATTATCTATATGAAATATTAGGGAGACAATAAATAATGTATTTTAGGGAGACGATAAATAATGTCAAATACATTTAGAAGATGCACAAAATTTATACACTGTGTGGAGGAAGAGGTAATTGGAGACTTATAACACATGTGGATGGACCATATGAAAATTGAAGTTAATTACAACAAAGTTTCATGCAAAACTTTGATCGTGCAAAGAGATTTCCTTATAACAAAAACAATATATGAATAAAACTTTAATTATATGTTCATCAATTGATATCCTCACTAGTTTGAGGTGGTTAGAGATTTTCTTATAACAAAAACAATATATGAATAAAGTTCATCAATTAATATTTTCACTAATTTGAGGTGGTTAGATGAGATGGTTGGGAGGTACGTCTTGCACTCTCCATACCCGAGTTCAAATCCCCGATGAGACCAAGGCCCATAGTGATAGGGATAGAAGGATAGGCTCCCCCTATCAATGGGACCCCCTTGCAGTTGTATCTTTGAACGACTTGTTCATTGTTAAGTCATAAGTTTCCTGCTAGGCCCAGGCTTGTGGGTTGCTGGCACTAGCCTAAAGTTTATAGTGACAACCAACCCAATTTGAATCTAGACCTCACCCAAAGAATACCAACTGTAATACCCCTAGGCTCAACCCCAATTGTACATATAAATGTAACTGTAATCTACATATAAGATGGTGAGATGAAGGAACAAGATCTTTAGTTTGGTTCTGTACACATTAAGTCAGTGAGCGTGAATATCACACCAAAGGAGTGCACACATTTTAAAATAATTATAGCACACATTCTAATCTATTTAGCACTCACCTATGTAAGTGCATAGGAATGGCGCACTAAAAGTGGAACGACTTAATGTATATAGTGTGCACTGGTGTAAGTGCGCAAGGATGATGCACATTCCAAGATTTCACACACACTGCCTTAGTGCGTGATTTTGGAGGCCAGAGAGCCTTTTTGTTTATATGTCATGTTGTAATGCACACCTATGTAAGTGCACAGAGGTGGCACACTAAAAGAAGGGTGCACAGATCCCTTAAGTTTTGCATGCATTGGTTTAGTGTGCGATCTTTGTGTTTTTGGAGGCTGGTGAGCCTGGATGCAAAAAGACCAGTACCTCTGTATTGAGAATGTAAATGTAATCATATGAAAATATAATGAAAACACATCACTGCGACAAACCAACCACGTTAAAGAGTGTGGGGAGATAAATCCACTAGTTGAGGTTAAGGGGGCTAAGTTAAGGGGGATTAAACCCAAAGGAATATTATATTAGTATTCTTTAAAAGTATAAAGTAGGGATATTATTTTATCCTAAGTTCGAAGGAGGGGGACAAGTGGACCAAGGTAGTTCTCAACATGACAAGTGTCAAGTTGGGAACATCCATTCATATAGTTTGGGCTTAGCACATTTTTGTTATCATTCCATGATGAGGGGATCAACATTCCTTCACTCATGAAACTGTCATCGGTACCATGATGTTGTTGTCACAGATATCTACACCTTGGTTAGCTTGGAGTGCTAGACGAAAAATGCAGGTTGTTAGGCCCATAGGCATTTGCCTTCTCTTTAGGTGAGAGAATTGTAGGGAAGTGTTTTTCCTGAGGTTCTGAACTACAACAACAAGGCTCTGAGACTTCCTATTCGGTCAGTTGTTGAATCCATGAAAGGGGAGTGGGGCAACTAGAGGACTGTTGAGCAGAGAAGGGGCACACTTCCTGGGGTGGGATAGGCATGTGGGGAATGATGGATTGTAGGTTGTTAGTATAAATTAGCACCAGTGAAGGAGTTTCCTATGATTGAGTCACATGTGACTGAGTTACTTGTGACTGAGTTCATGTTGACTAAGATACTTTAGCTTGGCTAGTAAACCTTACCCAAGTGGAGTTTAGCTCCAGCTCGAGGGTGAGCCACTGCTAAGAGTTATGAGTAGTGTGGTCTAAGGATGGGAGGAACGTGGAAGGTATGCACGTAGTTGGTGTCCTTTAATCAAATATAAGTGTTGTTTGTATGTTAAATCATGTGTTGCAGTAATAATTATGCAATTGATTTCATGGGTTTATCATGTTTAAGCTGCATGTATATTTATGTTATGAATATGTATGTAATTATGCATTACAGAGTATTTATATGTTTTAATTAGTATCAGAGCAATTTTTTTTGAGTTGTTGTAATGGAGACATTACGATATGGTATCAGAGTTCAAAAGTTTTAAGTGGCATAGCCCAGTTGATGGTTGGGTTTGTTACAATATGGTATCAGAGCACAGTTTTCAACATTGAGCCTGGATGGGCCAAGTTATAATAATGTCAAAGAGGATTCTCGCAGGGAATTGAATTCATGAGTGGCCAAATTTTCAAGTTACAATGCGTCCATGACATAAATTGAAGCAATTGAGTGGAATTGGGTAAAAACCCAATTTATGTTGTTAAATTCATGGAGAATTTGGGAAAAAATGGTTAAGTGATGAGATATCCCTAATTTTAATCCTTGTTTAAGAAAATTCAGTTGGGTATTGGTCGAATTTGAAGTTACAGAGAAGTCGTAACAACTCGAGCAGAATTGTTTGAATAAAATTCTCAATTAGTGAATGAATTGGAAAACTTGTGCAAGGAATGTCAACCAGTAGTGCACCCAAAAATTTGTTATTGCAAAGGTTGAATTTGGGTATCTTGGAGTGAAATTGAACAAATTTCATGGTTGCAGAATGCCCATGGTGGAAGTTGGGTGAAAAATTGGGCAAAATCCCCAATTTATGAGTCAAAATTTTGGATCAAACACAAGTTTGTGACCTTGGTCACACATTTGACTTACACTTAGAAGATTATGTTTCATATCTTCCACTAGTAGACCATTTTTCTTCCTTGGTATCCTTGTTTCCAATTTTGATTGTGCCTCTTCCAATGATTATAGTTGAGTCGCCGTTTCCAAAGGAAACTAATCCATCTCTTTCCTTTCTCAAGATTAGAAACTTGTCCTCATCACCTGTCGTGTGCTTTAAGAAACCACTGTTAACATACCAACCACGTTTTTTATGTTTAGCTTGTATATAAAGTGTGCATTCTTCATTGTTGGACTAATTATGCTTTCTTATCCATATTCTTTGAGATTCATGTTTGTAACGGTTGTTATTTTGTTGTGATTCTCTTGGTGGAACTGTCATTCTACAATTTTTGGGCATGTGTCTATTGTCATGTATAACAACCTCCCAAATTTGCATTTAACGATTAAATATAAAATTTGGGCCCCTTAATGTTTTGAGAATTTCTTTTAAAATGATTGAATTTTCCTTTTATTGGATTATGTAAATATGTTTTTGTTATGCTCTTTTCTAAGTATCAAGGTTTGGCAGTGAAAATTTTACATGTTTTGATCCCTTGTTCCGAATTGACTGAATATTCAACCTTATAAATTTCATGACTTCGAACATGAAATTCAAAAGAGTTTGAATTCAAAATAATTCTAATCTCATATCATGTTATGATGATGATATTGTGTTCTATATGATTTGGAACATTGTTTTAGTCGCAGGGATAAGTATAATCTTTCATGGATCATTACATTCAGGATTTTGACTTCATGGTTATGTTTATATTGCAAATTGAGTGTTGGCTATAGAATTTCCTTTCTTGTGAAAGGATTAGGCTCTAAGTTTTCATGGTTGATGATAATTGGGATTTCTAATTATTTGATTTTGTTTATATTATAAATGTAGAGTTTGACATGAGCTATAGTATTAATTGGACTTGAGAACTGTTTGCTCTATCTTTAATTATTGCAATTAAAATCTCATCTCCTATCTTAAAATTAATAAACATTACCATTTTAAAATTCATTGCATACCATTTGCACTAGAAAGCATATCACAAGCTTTATTGTTGTCTTTTGGGAATGTTTCTAAATTTATGAAATTGAGTAAATGAGATCATCTTATGACTTGAGATCTTGGATGTTTGATCACTCATACGAATTAATGGGTTATTGTTTTGATGAATGACTTTGCCAAATGTCAATTTTAAGCCTCATTTGTCTCTGCTCTATCTTGTGGGCTCACCTCTCCATACTCTACCATAATTTCGAATTGATGAGCACATTAACGAAAAAGGTAGGCGGGTACATGCATTGATCTTCTCATTTGGGAATTTTCACCTCATTATATTATTGTTTTACCATTTATGAGGGTTTTCTTCTCCAAAAAAAATCAAGGGTTTTTTTGTTTGCCCCTGTATCTTTTACCTCTACGCTTTGTCTTAAATAAAGACAACAATCAACAATCATCATTATCACAAATCGATTAGCACATTAACGCATAGAATGGGTAAATCCAAGAGTTGTTCTTTACATCTGGAGTTTTTTCCATCTTAGGAAAGTTCGATTTTGTGATTATGAGGGTTTTCTTCTTCAAA
Organism: Picea engelmannii; assembly: GCA_009831015.1. NCBI lineage: Eukaryota > Viridiplantae > Streptophyta > Pinopsida > Pinales > Pinaceae > Picea > Picea engelmannii. The sequence goes on along the minus strand of ML787335.1, from coordinate 67,754 downwards.
AAATTGTGGGTTTTATTTATTCACCTCTGTATTTTGCATTTGATCTTAGTTTTTAAAGAATCTTTCAGAGAAACTAGTGGGTGGATCTTTAGCATGGGTCTGATCTCAAGAAAGGATCCTTTAGATCCAGAACTAATCGAATCCCTCAGGTATTAACATGTCGTGCTCCAACAAGCAGGCTGACTCAAGTTTTCACTGAATTTTCATGGTTATAATTAGCAGATTTGGGGCGAAATCATAACAAGCCACCATTTTCGAGCTCAGTTTCTGACCAAATCAGGATGAATATGAGAAATTTGAAACGTGGGTTTTTCTCATAACGGTCCATTTAGTACAAACATGAGATTTTTTTAGAGATGGATGCACAATTTAGGAGAAAATCGTGGTTCTTTAGAGGATTACTTTTAGGTTGTGGTCAGTGACATCAAGATCTGGTGGCCAAAGCATTTGTTTTGAGTTTTAATGGAAAATCTACTAGAATTGGAGATGTCAAACTAGAGATAGATGAAGCGTTTAATTCCAAAGTCACATGTACGAATATAGATCTATTTCAATCCTCTGTCCAAACCACAGCTTCAACACATGTATCAAAACATCATAAAATTGTTAAAGCCTCTATTGTAGATACATATAATAATCAAAATGAAATGATTAACCAAGACGAAAAAACAGATCTTGGATTTGAATCTGAGAATTTGTTTGGGGAAAACGATGTTGATCTCTCTCAGGTCTCGGGTTCAAAACCATTGTCTCCCATAATCACATGTGTAATACCCATGTTTCCCCAGCTTGTAATTAATCATTAATTAGGATTACCATGCTATGGCATGTGAACGATGTAAATATATTTTGTTTAGATTGCCAACGACTGATTGTGGGGGTGAAGCCTTGAAGTATTGGTCATGATATCACTAGGGGAAAGAATGGGAAAACTATAAAAGAGAGTTCATTATGTCAAATGACCTAAAATTTCCCCTTATTGGGAATAATAAATCCCCTTCAAATCCCAAGGAGAGGAATTAGTTATGAAGGAAGGAATGGAGGTTGAATAATAAACCACCCCCATGAATGGAAGCATGGTCTGGCTGGGGAGATAGGAGGTCGTCAGCCCGAAGTACCACAGAGTCCTGTAAACCCAGGCTAACCCGAGTTTCCTTCTGACAGAAGGAACAAGATAATTTGAGAACCATCCTGGGAAAGGAGGTAGAAAAATATACATGCAGAGATAGTTCAGAGAGAGGGTGCGTTGGCAACTCTATAGAGAGCAGAAGAGACACCAGACAAGAGTGCATGCACAGAAGAGAACATGCAACCTGGATATGTAGAAGAAAATAGTAAGTATGCAAGCTTGATGCTGAGGAAGCATCTGATAAACCTCATAGGGATGTTATGACATAGAAATGATCTCTGAGTAATGGCAGAAGATTCTCTGGAGATATCATGGCTTGGCACGAGGCCAAAGCACTATTGAATGCCTCTGAGCCTACGGTTGGGTGGAAAGGTGCACACACATAGCCAGTTAGTTGGATGCATTTTGTAATAGATAAGTACTCTCATACCCTACAGAACTGAACTGTGATAATAAAACAAAGTTGGATATCCTGTGAATGTTTCAGGGAGATGCATGTTTGCTTGATGGTTAGATTGTGTTCCTTTATCTTTTGCTTGATTGTGTATTTAAGAAATTAAGGACCCATATGGTCGAATACGATTTGTATATGTAAGTACTAGACCCTCTTGTAGTGGCTCGAATCAAAGGAAAGGCGTCGTGATTTTGCTAACCATTGGCCCAATATTCATATGTGTATTTTACCCTTCCAGTGATTTGGAACTCCGGAGAAAGGGGTTTTTTAATCTTAGGAGTTATAATGCTTAAAGGATGCAACCGAGGGTCGTATCCTTCAAACCTTTCACCTGTGTGACCAAGGGCTTATGCCCACGGCCTTAACAAATTCCCAGCCAAGAGTTAAGCGTGTAGCCCACGAGGATTTTTGGAGGACCCATATGGCTAAGGTCTGGGAACCTTGCGCTAGTCTGAATGGTGATAAGTTCTTATTAACTTCAGAGCTCTGCAGGTTCGGAACTGTGGGATGTCACAACTTCATAACTGCCAAAACCTTGAATGTCAAAGTTGCAAATTGTTGTGAGTCATTGAACTAGGGAGTTTGTTGGGAATTCTTCTTGACTGTCTGATCCACTAGTGGAGGGTTTCACGTATGGTACTTCGGTGAAGTCCCACTTCGGGAGAATAGAGTTGTTGTAGCTCTAAAATTCTCGACCATTAGAGTCACGAATTAAAGGGAGCCATCGATTTGGAGTAGCTTTGGGACCACTCGTGACCGTTGGATCTACTCCACGGCTAATTTGACTTTGACCTACTCTGGGAGGTTAAAACTTCGCAATCGTCGAAACTCCCAAGACTGAATTTATGAAGGACCATCGATCCTCAGATCCCTTGGGATCCCTCTCAACCATCGATCTAAGGACTCTGTTGAGAGCCCCTCTTAACTGCCCAACCAACCAAGACACATGGTGGAGCGACATGTTACCTCCTCTTATCCCCTATCAAATGTAGTATGTTGGACCAAAGTCGTTGGATGAGAGGCTACGTGGAAGGAGATCCGATAGTTCGGAGACTTGGCACTCCAGAGGAACTTGGACAAGAGTATTCAAAGTGTGAAGACTCTCGAAGTCATGAATGATGAATTAAATCTCAACCGTTGACAGATAGAGGACACGTGGCACCAGATCCGATAGTCCGGAGAATTGTCCCTTCGGGGAATTTGAGATGTGGTGAGTTGATAAGCTCTAAAGCCCAGAGTTGAGAAGCAACGAGAGCCATGGATCTATGGATCTACATGGACAAATATCCACTATGATATATGAATGACATTAGAAGATTGTTTGTTTGTGGTTGACATGGCTCACTAACGTCATTCAGGGTGACGTAGACCCGCAACTAAGGTGCCACATGTCACTGGGATATGGATGTTTTGCAAACCCCTTATGCCTATTAGAGCGTGACACATGTCACCTCCTGATGAGGGCACATGTCACCACTGGCCCTTGCTACGTGTCAGCCTCTAGTATATGCCCACCTAGACAAAGTGGTTGGTAATGTGACCGGGACTACATGAGTCTGGGACTTGGGGACTCCGGAGGTTTGGATCATGGTGTTGAGGATAAGTTAGAAGGGACAGAGCTACGTGGAAGTGTTTCAGAAGTTCGGTAGATAGGAGCTCCAGAAGATTTAGGGTGTAGTGTTGTAGAGAGACCGAAGGGCCCAAAGGCCAGATCCATGTGGAAAGCTTACGAGACTTAGGGATTTCGAGACTCCAGTAGGTTTCATGCATAGACAAAAAATGAGTGCTCAGTGTCGAAGCACCAAAATTTGAATTATCCATAAGCATATGCATTAACGTGGATGGAGATTCGCCATCGGTTTATTGGTAGATGGAATCTCGCCATAGATTTAGGAGCACTGGAAGCTCTGGGATTTCGGAGAACTCGTGATGATATGTATGAGTCGGATCCATGTAGAAGCCATGTGGCCCTAAATCAATAAGTGCTTGAAGGACTGTGGAAGGGCATTTCTTCCAATACTGAGCTCAGTTTTTAGCGTGAATACAGTGGTTGGAAAGATCTGAACGAGTAGAACATGATGGAGATTGTGGAAAGAGGGTGTGACATGGTTTGGAAAAACAAAATTATGATGTCCCATCCCTAGAAAGGGTACTTAGGGGTCGGGTGTGTTACAAATTGGTATCAGAGCATGGAAACATCACTTGGCCTACTTGGGCTCATGCACGAGTCGTATAAAAATATTATTAGAGGACTTTAAGGGGTAACACTCTATTTTACCCATTCCTAAGAGGCTTAGTAAACCTCTTCTGAAGTGAGGAATGAAACCTTCTACTTTTGATAGATTTTTTGGAAATCTGCACTGTATGTTGCTAATGTTTCCAAATAAAGAAGTTGACTTCATTGTGCAATCGTATGTGTTGTTGTACAGACATAATATTGGGTTACCAAGGCTAAGATGATCCTGTTGAGAATATTACTACCAAATGGAAAACATCTGCATAAGTTCCTCAAGTAGAAGGATGCATATTTAAAATTCGGTTGGGATTTTACCCAACACATTGAACCATGCTAGTATGTGGCAGAGGAAGCCTACCATTTCTTTTCGGAAATGATGGCCAATCCTACGGGAATGGGATTATGTTGATGAGCACTAATAGCAAGACTTGGATGTGAATGGATTGAAAGGATCTGTAGCAGTAATAATTACTTTTTTAATAAAGGATTAAACCCAGTATATGTGTATGACCCCTCGCGATTAGAGGATTAATGGAAATGGTAAGGTCAATTTATTGACTGAAAATTGTTGTTGGAATAATCTAGTAAACAAGTAAAAAAGAACCCTATAGATTGACAGCAACCTTCATGAAGGTAGAAGTGAATCGATGAGAGCAAGTTCAAAAGCTCGTGGTTATGCTAATGGAGTGTATATCCATGTTAACTCAAGGGCATGTCTATGCATAAGAATGCATATGGAAAAATATTGAACATGCAAATTAGGCATGTTATAACATGTGGTGGGTTGTAAGGTACGGTCTACTAATGGACCTTTTAGATGAGGATGACCTTATGACAATAGGGGTTAACAATAAGAATGAAAAGTTGATGATGTTGCGGCCTAATGCCTTAATACAATAAGACTGTAAGGATCAATGGGAGACCAATGCAAGGTCTAATTAAGGAGGTGTCAAAACACCTTTGGATGACCAGTTGACATCCAGAGGTGGATGGTAACCATACGGAGATGGCTTGGTGTACTCAGAAAGTTATAAGAGGAAGTTAGGAAAAGATCCCCTTGTAGAAGTCTGTTGACCAAGAGTGAATTGAGGCATGAAGAAGAGACTAGAAGTGGTTATCTTACTGCCTTGAGTGATACAATAACTACCCATCTGAATTATGGATTATGGAAGGTTGTTATAGTAGAAATGAAAAAGGTGACTCTTGTTTGTTATTTCCATGTAGAAGGGGCAACATCAGTATGAATTATGACTGTGAGACTAGTCATATGAGTGACTGTAATCTGTCACTAAAGAACATTAATATTAAAACTAAAATACCAATGTAAAAGGGGTGCAAGCGATGCACCTACATATATGTGTATACATGCTTAAAACAATAATATGACTGCAAGCCCTCAATTAAGAGGGAAGCTCAATGTTGAGTGTCTCTATGAGGCTTGTTATAAAGATGGTAGCAATATCCTTGGGAGGAGGATCTTGAAGTCTGATATGTCCATGTGCATGTATGACATGGAAAGTGTGCAAGCGATGAGCTTGCATGATGAATGTTTGGCTATGTCGGTATATGCTTGAGTGCATGAATTTAATGCATTGTGAGGTTTCTTGATATGAAAACTAATATTAAGATCAAGTATACATGAATGATATTAAATGTGAAAGTGTTGCACATATACAATGTATGAGAATATGTATACTAAAGGCATGATGTGACTGCCTAAATGAGTGAAATGTAAGGCAATAATTACACTTGCCAAGATTTAGTGAATACCATGGATGCATGGCCGACTCTATTTTGAGGAGTCATGAAAGTTTGGTTTTGAATGATAGCTTGAGCGGAATGTGTTCCATTCCCTCAGGAAAAGCTAGTATAAATAGATGAGAAAGTAAATGAGCAAGGATGATCTGTTTTCATAACAAAAGGAAACATGATTGCCTTTGAGGATTGCACGAGAACAATTGTGAACAATCATAAGTTAAATGATTTATGATTGTGCATGTGGTTAAGTGAATCATGGATGTAAGTTAACAAAACAAGGAATATGTGTGGACAAATAATCTGGATGCATAACAAAGATGCATGTTTATATTCCTTATGGAATATTTGATAAATAATTGAACTAACTCAAGGTTGAGGCTATCACAAATAGTGAAGGATATGTAATAAGGAAGCTGGATGTTGAAGGAGTTCCCTATAAAGGAACTGTGTAGGGGCTCTGTCAGGAGAACAGAGTCACCAACTTAATGATTGATGGAAATTGAATATATATATATATATATATATATATATATATATATATATATATATAAGAATTATGGATTTCATTTTGCAACAAAATGTATGAGAGGAAGACTAACAAATGAATGTTGACCAGTCTGATAACTGAATGGTAATGTGGAAAATGTACATGTTCATATTTCATGGTGAGCAAAAGTTGTTAGTAAAGCATGTTGATTTATCCAAAAAGGTTAGGGTGAGGCCTAACCAAGGCTGCTCAAGGAAAAGAGCGGGAAGATCCCAACAGGGAGTAATTGCAAAAGCAAAGAAAATGAAAAATGAGGAACACTTTTCCCACCCTAAGAAATCTGAATTGCTTACAGAGTTGTAGGTCTTAGATGAGAAGCTATGAAAACAAGTATAGCTGGAAAAGGAAAGAATCCCTTAACTCATTTTTTGTTGTCTAATGTGTTCTCTAGGATAAGAGAAAATTGGAAAGATGATATGTGAAAATATTTTATTGACTAGAAAGCTATGATACTTGTGTTTTTATTTTTTTCACAACGACTAACATATTTATGATGTATATCATGTGTGGAATGGAATTGGAGCTGTTGAGAAAGATAGTTTCCAATGATGGACAACCTTAAGTAAAGGATAACTATGAGAAGGTTGTTATTAAGAGATTGTTGAAGGGACTTTAAAAGTCCCCACAAAGCACCATTGATGAGGTAATATTAGAGAGGGTGCTAGCAGCCAAAGCATGTATAAGAATGTTCATACCTATTTGGCATGAGGTATGAATGGATTTGGTAAGAATCCCTTCTGAAAATATTTCATTATCTTAATGATATGCACATAATTTGGAAGTGTTTGTTGTATGCCATTCATACCCAAGTAGGGTATGATTCAGTAAAAGAACTTGAATAATAGATAGAGGAAGTCCATGCCAGCCAAAGATGAGTTATAATCCTTGCAAGAAAATGCAGAAGTAAAGAGTACCATGGGTACAATGATTAATCTAGGGAGATGGGGAATAAAGGTGCTCATAGTTAGCACATTGCATTGAATACATTGAGGAAATGCATGATTGCATAAGAGGGTAGGTAATGAACCACCCATTAAGGAAGGAGGACCTTCCAATACTCTACCTGAAAGGTATAGGTGTTAAAGAAAAGAGAAAATTGGGTGCCCATGAGTATTGGCACCCTAGTTACTACTCAAGGAAGAATGCTTGGGTGCACTCAAGAGAAACTTTTGGTTTCATATGAGTTGATCTGGGATCATGATCATCCTATAACCGGAAGAATAGTCATGTTGCAACAATGAACGAAAATGAATAATCCATATGGTGAAGAGCTTGGCTAAGCTCCAACACACCATGCCAAAATACTTGACATAAAGTATGGCGAACTTGAAATCAACACAAGGGTGCATGGTATGTGAATGTGGTCATGGATATTGGCACCTTGTATTAAGTTCATTTAATGTTGAATTAGATTTTGAAAATTTTGGTATGCTGAAATGATGCATAGGTAAGGAATGAGGTGCGAAACATATATGAAATTAAATGTGGAATTCGAAAAATCTGTGGGTGACAGATTTGTAATAAAAAATTCTGAATTTGAAATTGATAATGATATCTCATAATTTTTATGTACCTGTAATACAAGTAAGACAAAAATATTTGTCTAGGGAGGACAGAGGAAGGTGGTCAAGCTGGAAAGCATGAAAGAGGCTACGGTTGAGACATGAGAACCCTATGGTAATCCATGATCATCTTAGAACATGGTGTGTTGTGGTAACACAAGCCGGAGGGATGCCTCAACAGAGTAAGTCTGAGGGATGCCTCGACTGTAAGGCTCAATGAAGTATCTGAAATTATTCTTGTGCGAGAAATCCTTGGCAAGGAAAGATGGATCACTCAAGGAATTGTATAGCAGAGAAGGGGATGCTTGAGCCTGCGCCTGGAGGGTGAGTGACCACAAGGAAGAAGGGACTTTAACAATTCTCCTACACTATTGATTGGGATCATGCACACAATGGGTATGTCTAGGAAAAATAGTGAGCCAAGAAAACAAGACAGCCATGTGGATACAAATCCACGAACTGCACAGATAAGCATTGTGCTACATTGTGAAAATTTTCCTCTTGAATTTTGAACAACATTAATATGTTTTCACATGAAATTGTGATTAATGTGCTTATTGTCCCAGAATTAGTGAATACAAGTGAAGAAGGTCGAGAGTCTGAAAAGGACCTAACCAAGAAAGAGGGTCAAGACTTCTGAAGTGGCCGAATGAGAAAGGCATGACAGGTGTTACTGAGAAAGAACGTCGAGGATGGTGTTCCTTTTAAGGGGGAGGGGATTGTAATGCCCCTGTTTCCCCCAACTTGTAATTAATCATTAATTAGGATTACCATGTTATGGCATGTGAACGATGTAAATGTATTTTTTTTATATTTCCAACAACTGATTATGGGGGTGAAGCCTTGAAGTATTGACCATGATATCACTAGGAGAAAGAATGGGAAAACTATAAGAGAGGGTTCATTATGTCAAATGACCCCAAATTTCCCCTTATTCGGAATAATAAACCCCCTCCAGATCCCAAGGACAGGAATCAGTTAATGGAGGAAGGACTAGTGGTTGAATAATCAACCACCCCCATGAATGGAATCATGGTCTGGCTGGGGAGACAGGAGGTCATCAGCTTGAAGTACCACAGAGTCCTGCAAACATAGGCTGACCCGAGTTTCCTTCTAAAATAAGGAATAGGATAAGTCGAGAACCATCCTGGGAAAGGAGGTAGAAAAATATACACGTAGAGACAGTTCAGAGAGAGGGTGTGCGGGAGGCTCTTCAAAGAGTCGGAGAGACACCATACAAGAGAGCATGCACAGAGGGGAGTGTGTGACCCAGATATGCAAAAAAAAAGAGGAAGGTCGTGAGCTTGATGTTGAGGAATCATCTGATAAACCTCATAGGGATGCTATGACAGAGGAATGATCTTTGGGTAATGGCATAAAATTCCCTGGAGATATCATGGCTTGGCATAGGGGTCACCAGAGTGCTAAGATTGAATGCCTCTGAGCCTATGGTTGGGTGGAAAGGCTCACACCCACATTCAGTTAGTTGGTTGCATTTTGTAATAGATAAGTACTCCCATACCCTACATAATTGAACTGTGATAGTAAAACAAAGTTGGATATCCTATGAATGTTTCATGGATGTGCATGTTTACTTGATGGTTAGACTGTGTTCCTTTATCTTTTACTTGATTGTGTATTTAAGTAATTAAGGACCCATATGGTCGAATATGATTTGTATACGTAAGTACTAGACCCTCTTGTAGTGGCTCGAATCAAAGGAAAGCAGTTGTGATTTTTCTAACCATAGGCCCAATATTCCTAAGTGCATATTTACCCTTCCAGTCATTTGGAACTCCAGAGAAAGGGGTTTGTTAAGATCAGGAGGTATAACGCTTGTAGGATGCAACCGAGGGTCGTATCCTTCAGACCTTTCACCTATGTGACCAAGGGCTCATGCACATGGCCTTAGCAAATTCCCAGCCAAGAGTTAAGCATGTAGCCCATGAGGATTTTCGGAGGACCCATATGGCTAAGGTTTGGGAACCTTGCGCTAGTCTGAATGGTGCTAAGTTCTTATTAACTCCGGACCTTTGGGATGTCACAACTTCACAACTGAAAAAACCTCGAATGTCGGAGTTGTGAAATGTTGTGAGTCGTTGATATGGGGAGTCTATTGGGAATCCTTCTTGACCGTCTGATCCATTAGTGGAGGGTTTCGCGTATGGTGCTTTGATGAAGTTCCACTTCGAGAGCACAGAGTTGTTGTAGTGCCAAAACCTGTGAACATCGGAGTCACGAATTAATGGGATCTATTGATCTAGAGGAGCTTTGGGACTACTCTTGACCATTGGATCTACTCCACAGCCAATTCGACTTTGACCTACTCCGGGAGGTTAAAACTTCACAATCATTGAAACTCTTGAAGGTCGAATTTACTAAGTGACGTGGACCGTCGATCCTCGAATCCCTCTCAACCGTCGATCTAACGACTCTGTTGAGAACCCCTCTTCACTTCCCAACCAACCAGGACACGTTGTGGAGCAACACGTCGCCCCTTCTTATACCCTGTCAAATGTAGTCCATTGTACGAGATCCATTGGATGAGATGCTAAGCGACAGGAGATCTGATAGCCTGGAGACTTGGCACTCCAGAGGAACTTGGCCAAGAGTCTTCAAAGTGTGAAGATTCTCGAAGTCACGAACGGTGAAGTAAATCTCAATCGTTGATAGGTAGAGGGTGCCTGGCGCCAGATCCGATAGTCTGGAGACTTTGCTCTCTGGGGAATTTGAGATTTGTTGAGTTGATAATCTCTGAAGCCCTGAGTTGTGAAGAAACAGAAGCCATGGATCTATGGACCTATGTGGATAGACTCGAACGTGATATCTGAAGGACATTAGAATATCGTTTGTCTAGGGTTGACGTGGCTCACTGACGTCATCCAGGGTGACGTGGACCCGCAACTAAGGTGCCACGTGTCATCGGGATATGACCGTTTTGCAAACCCCTTATGCCTACTAGAGCATGGAATATGTCACCTCCTGATGAGGGCATGTGTCACCCATGGCCCTTGCTATGTGTCAACCTCTGGTATGTGCTCGCTTGGCCAAAGTTGTTGGTGATGTGACTGGGACTCTAGGACTTCGGGACTACAGAGGTTTGGAGCATGGTGTCGAGGATAAGTTAGAAGGGTCGAAGCTACGTGGTAGTGTTTCAGAAGTTCGGGTATAGGATATGTGGAAGAGTTATGGTGTAGTGTTATAGAGAGACTGAAGGGCCCGAAGGCTAGAGCCACTTGGCAATCTTACGAGACTTCAGGAGTTTGAGACTCTAGGAGGTTTCGTACATAGACAGAAAAGGGGTGCTTAGTGTCGAAGCACCGAACGTCGAATTATCCATAAGCATATGTGTTAACATGGAAGGAGATCTGCCATTGGTTTATTGGTGGATGGAATCCCACCATAGATTTAGGAGCGCTGGAAGCTATGGGATTTTAGATAACTCGAGATGATACGTATGAGTCGGATCCCCATAGAAGCCACATGGCCCTTGACCAATAAGTGCCCAAAGGACTGTGGAAGGGCATTTCTTCCAATCCTGAGCTCAGTTTTGAGCATGAAGACAATGGTTGGAAAGATCTAAACGAGTAGAACATGATGGATATCCCGGAAAGAGCGTGTGACATGCTTTAGAAAAATGAAATTATGATGCCCCATCCCTAGAAAGGGTACTTAGGGGTCGGGTGTGTTACAACATGCAGCATTAGTCAAAAGTCATCTTTGAAAATAAAACCCATGATTTCTATAAGTGTCCATAAGGATTTTGGTGAGTCCTTTATTCAAACTACATCCACGATTTCTCTATCTAAGTCTCATCGAAATGCTAAATCCTCTGTTGAGAATACATTCGGTGATGTGAAAAAATCTATTGATTTAAAAAATAAAATAAAAAAGAAAATCAAGAAAACTTTCTTTATTCTTCATAAACATATCCAAATGAATATATATAATGTGCATTCTCCTATCAATATTGTGGATGAGAAACTTGAATCAACACAGGATATTATTTTGCATGAGAATCAATCTCCACCTATAGTGGAAAAGCCTGTTGAAGACAAGTATAAAATTGATCCCAATTTAATAGTCGCCTTTTGGAAAAAACAATTACCATGAAATAATGCCCATTTTACAATCCACATGATAGGTTTGGAACTTGAAAATGAATAACTCAGAGTTCAAAATAAGACTCTCATTGCAGAATATGAAAAGAAATTTGTTGAATTCAAACACAAGACAACTAAGAAACAAGGTTTAGTGGTCACTAATTCACTTGGAGTTAATATCATTCTTAACTCAGATTTCACAAATTATACTTCTTGATACTCGTTATTAAAGTTTATATTTTGGATTGCCACGTAACATTTATTATTTTTATTTTATTTATTTTTCTTGTTAACAATGAACAACTATAGAATTTGCAATTATGTAGCTGCTCTAATTTTATATTATCTTTGTTATTTTAATTCATTTTATTGAGGTTTTAATTTATTATATTTTGTTTTGGAGGGGTGGAAAATATGAGTTTTGATCGTGGATTATGGATTGAAGACTAATTTGAATTCCAAGGATAAAACTTATGAAAAGAAACAATTAGTTTGGAAAAAATATTTTTGTTATATATATATAGGATTTGGGGATTTAAATTTTCTATAAAATCTCATTCCTACTTTTTAGGAGACAAGTGCTCTTTTAATTAATGTTAGTTAATTAGTTTTGTTGGAACTCTTCATCTATAAAAGAGAGAAATAAAACTAAGAATAGGTTTCAGATATTAGACTTGAAGGGGGAAATCTGCAGTAAGACATAGGTTGCATCACATTGTTGTATTGTAGTATTTTTCTTTATGTGGAAGATCGTATAAAGGCGGACTAATTTCAAGATAATGATATATTTATTTTTTCATACACTATTCTGTGAGTAGTAAGTTTGTTAATATATTTTTCTTGTTAATTTAGTTTTGATTTAAATTATGTTCTTATTGATATTTTTATAAGTGTTATTGACACTATTGTTAATTACATTTATTTTATTGGTGTATGTTTTGTTAAAGCTGTCTTTTGCAAAGTTGAATATGATTTAGATAAGAGCTAATAATGAATTTGATGAGATCAATTTGTAGAGACATAATAACTATTTATTAGTTTGTTTCAAATATGTCTTGTGTTATATTACACTAAATCTAAAGAACTATTTATTTTGCTTTGTGTAAACTTAATACTGGATTCATTATATATAGTTGGTTTTAGGTAGGTGAATGGGGCCATCATGATAACTATTTATCATGATTGTTTCACTTGCATTTGTACTTGAATCATTTGTAAATATTCAAACTACTTTGAGAGATTTATAATTAAATCTTTATCTTGAATCCATATACGGTCTTTCTCTCTTCCCATTAGATACTCTTTCTCTTGATTAGGAGTAAGGCTATCCTTTTCTTGTTTAATATACGATATATTAGATTTCTCTTTGTTGCTTGCATCCTAGATTACAATTGCATTTGCATTAAGTATCCTTTTACAGGAGCAAAATCTACTATGGCGTGGTTGAGCCCTTATGTCAGCCTAAGGGTTGTTTTCTTGCAAGCTAGCAAAGAGAGAGTAATTCCAATATATATTTTCTTGTTGATGGTAATCAAGAATATTACAAGTTAATAAGAAGAGTTAAAAGGTTGTCCCTTCTCTTCTTTTTGTTGATCAAAGCAAGTGATAATATACATCAACAAATAGAAGGCCTTGTGTATATATCTTTGTACATATAGATTAGCTTATCTTAGGTTGATATTAGGCTAGTCTTAGGACAAGGGTAGTTGGAGACCAATAGAACTAGTTGGAATCACCATTTCAACAGATAAGGGTCTAATTAGGACCCTAATCGAGCAATCTCCCTATGATGTTGAACATTGTCATTTTTTACCATCAACATTTTTGGTGCTAGAAGGAGGGCCACCGACGAGTGTGCTTAATAATTTGATTCTTATTTGAGCTATTGTTTTTAATTCTTTCATTTCTTTTGATGGATCCTAAACTTCCTATTTGGATTTGTATCTCTAGTCGAACATCTTCCAACACTCCAACAAAGGTAGTTAAACACTTGTCACAGGTAAAATTTAATGGTGAGTCTAATTCCTCTACTTTTCATCATGTTCATGAATTTATTTTGAATTGTAAAACTTTTGTTATTGATGATGGTGTTATGTGTAGGATTTTCATTCTCACCTTAACAAGCCAAGCCAAAGACTACTATAGATCATTTCCAGTTGCTTATGTAGATAGATGGGATGAATTTACTTGAATTTTCCTTCAAACCTTTCAAGAATATGAATCTGATAAGGTTTGCCTTGAACTTGAGAACTTGCAAAGAATTGAAGGTGAGTCCTATGAATATTTTCTTCTTCAATTCAAATTGATTTCTTTTAAATTTCAATCTGATGATTTCCCTTCACAGTTTAAATTAATAGGTTGGTTTAAACATATTATTTCACTTTCTTGTACTAATCATAATGAACCAGAAGGTATAACTTTTCTTAGTGTATTTTCTACTGTTGATGAACTAGTTATTTCCTATGGTATTGTTGATCCTATTGTAATAGTCAATTCAGAAATTATTAAGGAACTATTTTAAGAAAGCATAAATTCATCCAATGAAATTTTAACTCATCTTGAAAATGCTTTAAGTCCTAATATAATTCCTAAGTTAGATAGCTTCCATGATGTTGACAGTTGTCTCATTAGAAGTAATTCAACCGAAATTTCTAATATCATAATTAATACTTCTCATCCCCACGTATTAGAGCATCTTGATTCTCATTAGAAGGGAAATCTCTATTCAATCAAGTCAATCCCATACCTGAAAGTGATATCTATTCTGAGGAAAATAATAAAGAAATGGTATTAGAAATTCAAGAACAAGCTTTCAATGATAATGATTATTCTACGAACATAGAGACATTTAGTTTTATTTGTTCCAATAGTCATTTTTCTTTATACTCTGATATTTTTGCTAACATAAATTTGTTTGATAATCATATAATAGTTCCTCTTCACATAGATTCCTTTTTACACAATAGAGGAATTATCATAAGTCAAACACATTGTGAATCTTTCACTCATAATTATTAGAATAATGAATTTGTAATTGATCATTTTTCAATAATTCTCACACATGTTCATCATCATATGCTTCTGGTTTTGATTTAAAAGAAAATAATCAAGGTAGTGAATGTGAAATAATTTATGATATTGATCTAGAGGTTGAGGATAGTAAGGCACTTCACCCCCAAGTGATGTTTATGTCAGGACCTTGTATTCTCAACCCTCATGATCAATCTAAATTTCAAGATGCAGGATACCCTTTTACTGATCATATTACAACTTTGTCTCATCTTGATTCTTCTTGTAATGATTTCAATTTTAAAAAGCTAAATCCCATGCCTACTATGATTCCGATGACATCACTCAAGTTCCAATTTCCTATCATGATCTTAGACTTTTTGCACAAGAAGATGCTAGCGTTAATTATGATCACATTATTTCAGCTACTACTCGTGTAAAAGAAATTCTTGAAGATGAATACCAATTGTCTTGTAATAACAGTGTAAATAAAAACGCATTCTTTGAAAATGGATTCCTTTCTCCTTCTCCTTTTAATATTCTCTAATCCATAAGTGATTCCCATGATTATTTTTATGATCCAATAGATATATGGTTGGAGAATTGTTTGAAGGAGAGTTCTCTTGTTAATAAAATTTAATGTTTTGTTTTATTAAGTACTAATGTATATAATAAATGTTACTTTTCTTTTAGATTAGTCATATTTTTATCTTTATTATTATTACTAATATTTGATATGTATATATGTACATGTATGAAATAACTCGAATGGCTTCATTGGAAATTAGAGTAGGAGTAGGACTAGTTTACCTTAGGTTTGCTTTATTTTAATTTCAATAAATTGATGATCTTGAGTGAATATGAACTTAATTAAATATGCAACTTATTCATGCTTTTATATTTATCATAAGAAGAGGTTACTTCTTTATGGAAAGTTTCATACGCTTAGGCTCATCCTTGAATTTTTTCTTTTGTGATTTTAATTTCCGGCTTGTTTTAGTCTTTGCTGATTTAAATTATGTTTTGCAGGTTTTCAATATTTTCTTTGAAAATTTTGCTCTGCTGCAATCTTAGATTTGGAATTCACCGATCTCTCCCTCATGATTCACAAAGCAGTTGTGGTGATAATTAATGTCAATTTGGTCACACCAGGGAAGTCTTTCCATCTTTCACTGTTTTCATCTATTGTCTTGTTCTCTGGTTTGAATTGAATTTTTAAAACAAGATATTTGTAAAGGAAAGAACACTTGATTTAAATTCACCTCTTAGTCATGATTGTTCCCTAGATTAAGGTGTGATGTTTTCTTTCATTTTTTTTGGCTTTCAATTTATTTACTTTTCCAGATTTGCATTCTTTGTTCGCAATGCTTTAAAATTTTATGTTTTTTATTGTTTTGCTTTGGATTGGATTTTATGATATGGGGAATCATTCCTACGCAATAACAGATGCCTTACATGGGGAAATCCTTTACTCTGTCCTATTTAATAGGACTCCATTTATCTAAAGGTCATCAATACCAAGTTTTCACTTTTCTTGTACACCAACCATTAGCCATGGATAACATTAGGATTTGTTTCAAGTATTGTGAGATTATATTTAAAAAGGAAAGAATTGTTGACATTCTATACTTTGAGTCCCTCCCCTCCCCTCCACATATAAAAAAAATCCTCTATTTTAGTAGTTGAAGAGAAACTAGTGAGGTCAAATTTAATCGGTATCACATCTAATCCTTTCAGTAAAAACCTCATGTACCACCCCGCTCTCCTCACCTAATTGCTAAAAAAAATTCTCCAAATATATTTATTAAAGTGGTGGCATTAGAGATTTGAAATCACATTAGTGTGGGAAATATGTGAAAACTCGTCAGGGTACTGAACAAGCTTTCTATCAGCGGATAAATACACACATGGTACCAAGACAACTTTTTCGAGGTACTAAATAGGTCTGCTAGCAGCGAAGCAATGTCGGGTAAAGAGGTAATTTTTAAATAGATGCATGTTAATCTTTTACAACCTCCTAGCTATTTTTGTTGTCCATAAGTAGAGATGTAATTAAAATTTAATGAATATTTCCTTTGTTTGGATTCATTGCCTTGGAATTAGGCATTCAATTCCTTTCTGTTGGAAATATAACTGAGAGAGGGGGGTGAATCAATTATGTATATAAGCTTGAAAATTTTTGTGTTCTTTTTCTTTTTCTTTCTAGATTATTATTTAATGTATTGTTGATAACTTAACATGCATAGATATACAATATTTGATCAATCACACAGAATACATAGAGACACTAATTTTCATGAGGAAACCCATAAAGGGAGAAAACCTCTTCTTCTTAGGATGTCAATCAAGCTCCAACTTTCATGTACATCACAGTCTTTGAGCACCAACTCAAATATGAGGCTACAACCTCTGATAGCAAGTTGCAACTTGCAGAGAGTACCAACTCTCATATTTCTCTAGCACCAACTCCCAGGTTTCTCTAGCACCAACTCCCATAATATCTTCTAACACCAACTAGAATTTAGAGGACTACAATCCTCCCTAGCACCACCCTACCACCCTAATTGAATCTTACAAAAATTTACATACTTTCTCTATCTCTGATATGTTCTGTTACAACTCCATGTCTCCTCTGCCTTCTTTAGCTTCTATCCTCTGTTTTGGTTCTGCATTTTTCTGCTTCTATGCTCTGCTCTCTTTTTCTCCTGCGCCTGACACACCTCTGTTCAACTTCTCTTCTACATTTTATGCTCTGTGCATACTCTACATTACTTTTTGTTGCATCTCTTCTCTACTCTTTTTCTGCTGCTTACTACCACCTTCTAGGCTCATGCATCAGTTCCTGAAAATAACATTATTTGTATGTATTTATCACACCAAGTCCTCTACTAGATCATCTTGGCAACTCTTCATCCCCACAGCTCT
>ML787335.1:11767-37573 GCA_009831015.1 Picea engelmannii | reverse complement strand
GTATGCACTTCTAGAAAGCGTTATCTCTTCTGAGCTTTCTCGTCTTCTACTCTCTCAAGGTTTGGTTTGTTGTTTTTCTTGACATCAATGAAAAGCACACTCTTCCTATAAACATGCCAACAATATCCCCCTTTGGCATTGATGGCAACCATGTGTTGGGTATGTGTTATATTCTTTGCATGTGTGTGTGTGTGTGGGTGCGTCAGATACGACAACTGCATGTGGGCGGTTTTTGCTATTTTTAGCAGATTTTGCTATTTTTAGCAGATTTGTAAATTAATCCCGGATTAAGGGATTAGGGTTTTGGTATCTACGGAATACCTAAAAACATTGCATATATTGTATGGAAAATGGTGAAATTCGATATAAATAATGAAAATAAGAAAGGTTTTCCCGGTATAAAATCTTTGTGTACTATGTGTATGAGCCATTGATTAATTTCTGTATTGCTTAAGAATCTATATGCATTGCTTTACTTTGTAGGTTTAAAACTTACGCCATGAAAGGTTTCACTATTCTAATTAGACCTCCAACTGTAGCATCCAGACCACACATTTTTCTCCCCCTTTGACATCAATGTCAAAGAAAACTGAGAGTGACTCTGTTCTCCTCCTGATCAGAGATGCAATAAGCATTCTCCCCCTGTTTAGATATACTATGAGCACTCTCCCCCTGATCATATAGACTATTTTAACTTAATAACAGGGTCACGCCCAATTTCTGGCGTAGATACTCAAACTAAGCTTTTGCAAGCGGTTTAGTGAAGATATCAACAATATGATCTTTGGATGGAATATAATGCAAAGAAACAACAGTGTCGGTTACCTATTCCCTCAAGAAGTTATACTTGATGGGTATATGCTTGGTCTTGGAGTCAAATACAGGATTCTTTGACACACTAATTGCACTAGTATTATGACAATGAATTGGGATCGATGCATTATATTTTACCTCCAAGTCTGCAAGTGTTTGAATCATCCACAATACTTGGGTACAACAAGTGGTAGCTGCAATGTATTCAGCTTCTATAGTTGATAAGGAAATGGAACCTTGCTTCTTGCTCAACCATGCTACAAGGGAATCTCCTAAGAAGAATGCACCTCCACTCGTGCTTTTCCATTCATCCGCACATTTATCCCAATCAACATTTGAATAGACTGATAGTTGAAAATTATGACTCCTAGGATACCATAGGCCATAGTTCATTGTTCTTTTCAAGTATCTGAATATTCTTTTGACATCGAACAAATGACTATGTTTAGGTGTAGCCTGATACCTTCCTACCATTCCAACATCATGCATTATGTTTGGACGGGATGTTGTGATGTACAATAGGCTGCATATCATAGACCTATATGAACTCTGATCAACATCCAACATCAGGTGAGTCATCATCCTTTCTTAACTTGCATCTAGTGACCATAGGTGTGCTCATAGGTGTAGAATCTTCCATTTGAAACCTTTTCAACATTTCTCTTAGATATTTCTCCTATGAAATAAATATTCCTTTAGACCTCTGAGTAATTTGCAGACCAAGAAAAAATGATAGTTCCCATATCATAGACATTTCAAATTCAGACTGCATGGCAGAAGTAAACCAATGTACCAATGAAGCATTAGTGCTTTTGAAGATGATGTCATCTACATAGACCAACACAATGAGAAAATCATTACCCTCTGTTTTGATATATAGATTTGTGTGAATTGTTCCTCTCTTGAACCCTTTGTCTTGAAGATACTTTGAAGTTTTTGATTGATGCAGGTCGACCAAACCACAACTCATATGGAGTTTTATCACTATTCGGCCTTAGATGCGCTTTGTTTAAAATATGAACAGTCATGTGAACAGCCTCCACCCAGAAGGTTTGTGAAATGTCCCTTTCGCTCATCATAGCCCTTGCCATATGTTGAACTAATCTATTTTGGTGTTCTACAACTCCATTTTGTTGAGGAGTACCTAGAATAGTATATTCTCTTTTAATTCCATGTCTATCACATAATTCTTTGAAATCTCTTGACAAAAATTCTCCTCCCCTGTCTGAGSGAATTGCCTTTAACTTCCTTCCTATCTGATTCTCATCTAACACCTTAAACTTTTTTAACTTCTCAAACGCATCAGATTTTTCTCTCAGAAACGCAACCCACGTAAGTCTGGAGAAGTCATCAATGACTAGCATAAAGTAATGTTCTCCTCCAGTTCCTTCCTTTTGCAATGGTCCACACAGATCCATATGAACAATTTGAAGTGGTTTCTCTGAAGATGTGAAACTCTTCGATTTGAATTGAGCACAAGTCAGCTTCCCCATTTGACATGATTCACATACAAAGCTATTAGGATTAGATATTCTTGGAAGGTCTTTCACAGTGCCTTCATTATTCAGTTTGACAATATGATCAAAATTCAGGTGTCCAAGCCTTCTGTGCCACAACCAACTTTCATCAAATTTGCTTAAATGACATTTCTCCTTATCTTCCTTCAGAAGATATACATTCTTTTTAGTTCTAACCCCTTTTGCAATCATCTCTCCTGTGTTTACTGTCTTTATTTTACAATTCTTGGCAGTGAAAGTGACTTCACATCCTCTGTCACATATCTGACTGATGCTAAGAAGATTATGATTTAAACCATCAACAAATAATACATCTTGAGCTTTTCTTCTTCCATTACTTAATCTTACTAGACCTTTACCTTTGATCTTTCCTGGAGCATCATTTCGAAAGGTCACACTCCCTGATTTATTTTCTTTGAGTGATAGGAACTTACTTTTGTCAGCTGTCATATGATTGGAGCATCCACTATCAATATACCAGGGGTCTTTTTGTCTTTGAGATGACAACACTAATCCACACTTGTTATCTTCATTCTTCTTCCAAACCTTGACGTTTTCAGCTCTGTGATTTGAATCTGGCTTATAGTTCTTTAAGCGACAGTCTGCAGCTTTGTGTCCATAATTATGGTAGATGTAACATTATGGTTCATTGAATAAAGGATCATAACAATTGTTATGTTTAATCTGCGTCATTTTCCCAACCATCACATGATTTGCAGTCTGTGGTTGTTTGTTACTCGGATGTCTCATTCTTTGTTGTAGCAGATATTTATTCCTTGGTTGTCTTGATTGCTCATGTCTAAATCTTAAAGAACAATTTACAGCCTTGTGGCCAAAGTTAGAGCAGTAAAAACAATATATATATAGAAAAAATCTTTGTACCTGGAAAATGGTTGTCTTCTTTGAGCAGTCGATTTCTTCCATGCTGATGATTTCCTTGAGCATATGGTGTATTATTTATTTGTTCTACAGATTCAGTTCTGGTATCTTTTCCTTCACTCCTCCTTGGCGGTTGATTCTCTTCCTTTGTTTTTGCAGGTTTGTTGTTGTCAATGGTTGTAGATTTGACAAACTTGATGGATTCTTTGTTTCTCGGCTGACCATTACTTGATCCCTCTTCATAACCCAAACCAGTTTTCAACTTCGAATTCCTTTTCTGATTCATAATGGAGGCTAATCCTTCTGAGGCTTTAATACTTGTCAGATTCTGATGATATAAGGCCTGAAATTTCTCTAGATCTTTTTTGACAGTCACTAATTCAGCTTCTAATTTTTCACCTTTTGTTTCGGCTTCCTTAAATTGTTGTTTGAGAATGTCTTCTATGTTATTAGCTTCTTCTAACTTAACCTTCAACAGAGCAATTTCTTCAGTTGGTTCATTGCATGTTTTCTCATACCTGAGCAGTAATTTTTTTTGTTTTCTTTTCTTTACTCTGAGTCTATCAATCTCTTCCATGGCACTAACAAGTTCTTTTTGAAGATCTACTACTGCTTCACAATCGGTGAACTCACTTTCTGTATCTTCAATGTTTAGATCTTTTAAATATATTACAATGATATAATTTATTGTATCGTCAATAGAAGAGTCACTGCTTTCATCATCTGAGGGATCATCATCATTGTTTACACAAAGGCTTTTCTTCTTAAAATTATTCTCTTTATAGACCTTCTTGTGTTTGTGCTTCTCTTCATCATCATATGTTTGATCCTTTCTTTTGTGAGGACACTTAGATAAAAAAATGACCTATCTTACCACATTTGAAGGGCATTTTACCTTTGTATTTGCCTGATACTTTCTTCAGTCTTCTCACAAAATTTGCTTCAAAATCATCTATATCGGAATCTGTGTTTTTCTCTGCTTTAAAGGATGCCTCTCTTGTAGTGGATTTACCTTTGGTGATTCTCATTTCATAAGTAGTTAGGGTTCCAAGAAGTTGATCTAATGTCAACATATTGAGATTAGTTATTTCCTCTATAGCAGAGACCTTTGAGTTAAATCTATCAGGAAGAGATCTTAATATTTTCTGGACTAGAAAAGATTCTTCTATCGTTTCACCTAGACCTTTCATAGTGTTGACAAGTTCTTCTATTCGTAAGAAGTACTTACTGATAGTTTTGTCTTCATCCATATTTAACTACTCAAATTTCAGTATGTGAGTCTGAAGTTTTGTGTCTTTCACCTTTCTATTGTCTTCATAACTACTTATTAGCTTGTCCCACATAATTTTTGCTGAATCACAGTGCATTACTTTGACAAACTCGGCTTCTACAAGTCCACTGAGGATGGCATTCATTGCTTTTGCATTAAAGCTAAACTCTAGCTTATCATCTTTTGAGGCCAAGACTACAGGCTTCACATATCTCGTTTCAACGACATCCCAAACATCATCACCCAGAGACATTACATGTGTTCTCATCCTTATTTTCTAGAAGGCAACGTTTCTTCCATCAAATAGAGGGGGTCTATTAGTTGAACTCCCATCATGACTAGTCATGTTCAAGCTTATGGATCTACCTTTGATCAAAGGCACTAGCTCTGATACCAATTGTTGGAAATATAACTAAGAGGGGGGGGTGAATCAGTTATATATATACGCTTGAAACTTTTCTTGCTCTTTTTTTTTTTCTAGATTATTATTTAATGTGTTGCTGATAAATTAACATGGATAGATATACAATATTTTATCAATCACACAGAATACACAGAGACACTAATTTTCATGAGGAAACCCATAAAGGGAGAAGACCTCTTCTTCTTAGGATGTCAATCAAGCTCCAACTTTCATGTACATCATAGTCTTTGAGCACCAACTAAAATATGAGGCTACAACCTCTGATAGCATGTTGAAACTTGCAGAGAGTACCAACTCTCAGATTTATCTAGCACCAACTCCCAAAATATCTTCTAGCACCAACTAGAATTTAGACTACAATACTCCCTAGCACCACCCTACCACCCTAATTGAATCTTACAAAACTTTACTTACTTGTTATGTCTCTGATGTGTCCTGTTATAGCTCCATGTCTCCTCTGCCTTCTTCATATTCTATCCTCTGTTCCGGTTCTGCATTTTTTTGCTTCTATGCTCCGATCCCTTTTTCTTCTGTGCATGACACACCTTTGTTCAACTTCTCTTCTACATTTTATGCTCTATGCATACACTGCATTACTTTCCATTGCACCTCTTCTCTGCTCCTTTTCTGTTGCTTACTACCACCTTCTATGCTCATGCATCAATTCCCAAAAAGCACATTCTCTACATGTCTTTATCACGCCAATTCCTCTGCCAGATCATCTTGGCAACTCTTTGTCCCCACAGCTCTGTGCTACATCTCAATTCTATATATTCTCTTCTATGTTATGCATGTCATATTTTCGCCCACTTCTCTCCCAGGTCCTCATCGCAACTCTGCCACTTTACTGGTGGTTACTCACTATCTATTCATCATCAGTGCCCAATATCCTGAGATTCCTTTTCTTCACTAGTAGTTACAGTCAGTCATTTTATTCATTGTAGGTAAATCATTCATGAGCCCCTCCCTTTATGTGACCACTGGCGATGACCACACACCTATTCAAAAAGCGCTTCGCGATCTCGGTCTAGTGAGTTCTAGCTCCCTCTTTCGATATGACCTTGGGCGATGATCTCACGTGACCATGCGATTGCGAGCGTGTCCAAAGATGGTTTGAAACAAACTACGTTTCGCCCCACAATTTACCTCGAGCCTCCACATGTCCTTTCTCCAAAATCATGGCTTCAATTGTGACCTGCCTTCAACATTTTAAAGTCCACGCACCTTCAATCCCCGCAATGCGATGGGACCGTCGATCTCACGATCTTGACGGTGCTCCTAAACTGACGGATTAGATCTAACCTTATTAAATCAATGGTTGTGATTTATTTCATGATCTGGGCTTCAGGATTTTCAACTCTCAAACCCTTCTTTCCTCTGTATGTCATTATTTCGAAGTCGATGATCTGCGGACACCTGTACTTCTCAATCGAAGGCTCATCCTCTACTTCGAGAATTTGAACTTTCAACCAGATCAATGGTTCTGCGACCCCTTACTCGATTCAATGGTCAAGATCTCCTTTTCTACTCTGGGCTTTGATGATTTCAATTCTCAACCTTCACGCTCTCCCAGAACCCTTTTAGCTGGAGTCCACATATTCTTACCATATGTCCTCCTCAAATCAACAGTCTGTGTTCACTTCGGGACTTCGGGACTCTGTCCCTCGTGACTTCGGCTCTTCAGCCCTTCGCGACTTCGGTCCTTCGACACTTTATCTCTTTGGCCCTTCGACACTTCGGCCCTTCACGACTTCGTTCCTTCGACACTTTGGCCTTTCGCAACTTTGCCCTTCGATACTTCCGAGCTTTTGTCATTTTTTGGTGGTGAAACTACCAAAGTAAATCTCCCGGAGTGTTGCAACATTACACACGTCACCTATTGACCTGGCACAGGCCGAGTGGCTACCACATGTCACTCATTGACATGGTCTGCCACATGTCCTCGCTGACATGGTTTGCCACATGTCCTTGCTGACATGGTCTGCCACATGTCCTTGTTGACATGGTCTGCCACATGTCCTTGCTGACGTGGTATGCCACATGTCCTTGAATCAGACAGTTGAGGATTACTTCGGGTCTTTACCCAGAGTCCACAAATTTATGCCATGTCTCTTCTAGATCAGAGGACCCAGATCCACTTCGGATGATTCGACACTTGAGATTTACTCTGGATGATCTAACGACTGAGATCTATTTCGAATGATCGGACTATCAATATTTACTTCATCTCTCCAACTCTCCAAGCTTCGAGGATTTAAAATCTCAAACTTAGACTTCTCGAAGTGATTTCTCTGGAGCTCACGATCCATCGCCACATATCCCTCTGGATTTGACGATTGGAATTTACTGCAGATCTCTGGCTTTCCGGGCTTCGGGTATTTCAGTTCTCAACTTGGAATTATTAAAGTGAGATTTTTCCAAAGCATAACCTCCTCATAACTTTAGACCTGAAATGAATGATGTTTGTTTGATCAAGATCTTAGATCGACATCTTGATCTGTCTGCAATGTAGCTTTGCCTTGGATTAAATCCAACGACTCTCTCTTGAACTCATGGTCTCTTGACACGTATCTCCCGATGATCAATGAACCAGATTCTCCCCCTAGTGATGAACGGTCTCAAATTACTTCGGGACTTCGGAACTTTGGCAACCTCCCTCACCTTTGTGTGCAAAGAACTAAGGTGTGTGTACCTTGATTTGATCGGACGGTTGTTGGTCCTCTGGATTGGTGATCCAACGGTCACTGTCGCTCTTCCTCCTAAACTTTTGATCTCTCCGACTTAGAAGGTTTTCTAAGTGTTAAAGGGTCTCGACCTTTGCTCCTCTTGCGATTTCGTCTCTTGGACCTCGTCTGCACTTCTAGAAAGCGCTATCTCTTATGATCTTTCTTGTCTTCTTCTCTCTCGAGGTTTGGTTTGTTGTTCTTCTTGCCATCAATGACAGGCACACTCTTCATGTAAACATGCCAACACTTTCATCTCTAAAAGCTTTTTTTACTTTGTTTCTCTTTTATGTGGGACCCTTGGGAATGGTAGTGTGCAAGAAATTGTTGAAAGCTTTCATTTTCAACCTTTGGTAAATTTAGTCCTATCATTTTATAACGAGAGAAATGTGGATTTTAACCTTGTACAATTATTTACTGCAAACAGATTTTTAGTAAAAGAACAGAAAAGATACAATGGAAAATACACAAATTACACAAATATTTTTCCCCTGGAAACCCAAACTGGGAAAACCAACTTATTATATATTTATTCATAGTAATACATTGTTTACAATACAATATACATATAGGAGCCAGCAACATCCAAAACCCTAACCCAAAGACCTGGATTAGTCAACAACCCTAATTCCTTAACCAGAAATAGAAAACCATCAACAAAAACCATGTGTCGAGAAACCTCCCAACAATGGACACAAAAAATGAGGCAAAAATGGGACACATTTCCCGAGGAAAAAAAAAATCTTGGAGGCGCTTGTTGTACTAACCCAATACCTGAACACAATCTTTGTAACCATATTACTTCCTTACTTGTATGAGTGGCTTCCATGTATTCAGCTTCTGTAATTGAAAGTGTCACTACAACGTGTCTTTTGCGCATCCAATTGATTGCTCCTCCAAACAAGTTAAACACATACCTTTTTGTAGATCTCCTACGATCCAGATCTCCAGCCCAGTTTGCATCCAAAAAGCCATGTATGTTCAACACACTGTCCAGTCCTAGTCTTCCTTGGTAGCACAATCCATAGCTAGTAGTTCTACACAAATACTTGAAAACC
This sequence comes from Picea engelmannii, assembly GCA_009831015.1. NCBI lineage: Eukaryota > Viridiplantae > Streptophyta > Pinopsida > Pinales > Pinaceae > Picea > Picea engelmannii. Next base: position 28,889 of record ML787335.1, on the reverse strand, counting down.
CTTTTATTGTTGTCCAATGCTCCTTCCCTGGTTTTAACATATACCTACTCAAAACTCTCATTGCATGTGCAATGTTCGGTCTAGTACAGACCATTGCATACATCAAACTTCCAACTGCACTCACATATGGAACATTAGACATGTCTTCCTCCTCTTCCTATGTCTTGGGACATCGATCCGCAGAAAACTTTACACCAACGGGAATCGTGACCTTGACCAGTTTACAGTCCTACATATTAAACCTATGCAATATTGTCTCGACATATTTTCTCTGATTTAACCAGAGTTTCCTCTTTTTCGATCTCTTTTAATTTCCATGCCCAAAATAAAATTTGAAGCACTGAGATCCTTCACGTCAAATTTAGAAGACAATTGAGTTTTCACATCTTGGATAATCTCCTTGTTGTTTCCTATCAGCAACATGTCATCCACATACAAGACCAAATAAATCAAATGATCACAAATTAATTTAAAATACATATAATGATCCTCTTTGTTTCTTGTAAAGCCAAGTCCCAACATATAGGTATCAATTTTTTGATACCACATCCTTGGTGATTTTTTTAAACCATACAAAGACTTTTTTCAACTTGCATACCAATTTCTTCTTTCCCTTTACAACAAATCCTTTTGGCTGCTTCATATAGATTTATTCTTCTAGATCCCCATGTAGGAATGTTGTCTTCACATCCATCTATTCTACTTCAAAATCAAATGCAACAACAACATATAACAAAAATATTATAAAAGTTAACTTGGAAACATGAGAAAAAATCTCACCAAAATCAATTCCCTCAACCTGGGAATAACCCTTTGCTACTAACCGAGCTTTGTATTTCTCCACTTTTCCTTCTGCATTCAGCTTCTTTTTAAATACCCAATTGTTTCCAATGGGATTTCTTACAGTCGACAACTCCACTAGATCCCAAGCCTCATTCTTATCCAAGGCTTCCATTTCTTCATCCATGGCATTTTCCAGAGCTTTCCATCCTCTAAATCCACTACCTCCCTGAGAGTTCTAGGATCATCATCAGTAATAGAAAAATCAAAATTTGAATGGAAATCATATGGAGTATACCTTTCTGGTATCCTTCTTTCTCGAACCGATCTCCTCAATATTGGAGTAGGAGGATCTTCTTCTTATGATTCTTATTCTTGTGTAGAGTCGGATTCATCATCCTTTAAATCAAACTCTATTTTCTCGGGTTCTTCTTTACTTGGTAGGACTTCATGTTCAACAACATCCTTTATTTCTCTAAATACCACATCTCGGCTATACACAACCTTCTTAGTTTCTAGGTTCCAAATATTATAACCTTTGAGACCATCTTTATACCCAATAAAGATACACTTTTCAGCGTTCTTATCTAGCTTACTCTTGTTTTCCTTTAGAACATGAACATAGGCCTCACAACCAAATACCTTGAGATGTGTGAGAGAAGTTTTCTTACCATCCATACCTCTTGTGGAGTCTTGTCATCCAGTGCTGATGAGGGTGATATGATGACCAGGAAACATGCAGTACCCACTGCCTCTGCCTAGAATTCTTGCCCTAACCCAGCAACATTGAGCATGCACCTTGCTTTTTCCATCAGTGTCCTATTCATCCTTTCTACAACTCCATTCTACTGAGGTGTATATGGAGTAGCCTTCTACCTTGCTATACCACACTTATTACATAATTCTTCAAATTCATTCATGCATAACTCTCTGCCATTATCCGTCCTCAACACCTTAATTCTTTTCTCTATTTGATTCTCAACAAGAGCCTTAAACTCTTCAAACCTATCAAAGACTTGAGATTTCTTCCTGAGGAAATATATCCAAGTATTCCTCGAGAAGTAATCTATAAATGAGACATAGTACACAAATTTTTCCAATGATGGAACCAACACAGGTCCAAACACATCACTCTAAACTACCTGTAAAATTCCTTCTCCACTCGTTGCACCAAAGGGGAATCTTACTTGATTCTACTTCCCATATACACAATGTTCACAGAAATCAAAATCCATAGAGCAGTTAGACATACCTTCAACCATACCTTTACATTGTAGTAGTCGAAGATCCTTCTCTCTGATACGCCCCAATATTTGATGCCATGGCATAACCTTTTCTCCAGAGACTATAGGAGTTCTCTCTTCTTCAACTCCAATAATAGGAACAATGGAACTATTACACCCATCACTAATAGTGCTTCCTTGTAGCTTATACAGAGTTACAAACTGAACTCCCTTTAGCAACGCAATTGCTCCTCGAACCATCATGCAGGTTTCCTTTTCAAATATTGTTTTTACCCTTGCATTGTCCATTTTGCTTACATAAATCAAATTTTTGGCCAATCCCGGGATGTGAAGAATATCGAGTAGTGTTATAATCCTTCCATCTATTAGCCTCAACTTGACTTTTCCTCAACCTATGATTCTGGTTATCAAGACATCACCTAGGAAAACATTACCTCCATCATACCTTTCATATTCACATAACCACTCCCTGTGGGGAGTCATATGAAAGGATGCACATGAGTCAACCAACCATGCCTCATGATCTGTATGTGTGCTTGAATAATCCATGTACACATCCCCTCCTTCTTCCTTGGAGGTATTTTCTTCTGTAGAAGGAGATTCTTCAGATCCCTTCTTTTTCTCAATTTTGGATCTGTAATGCTTCTTGTAGTGCCCTTCTTTTCCACATCTCCAGCATACCTTTACAAACTTTCCAAAAGATTTAGATCTACCCTTAGACTTAGATCTTCCGGTTGAGGACTTAGATCTATTTCTTTCCTGGGAGCATCCTCTTGCAAATAATGCATATGTGCTCAGTCCTTTCATGTTCTTCCATCTCATCTCCTCCTACAACAAGGATGAGACCACTTCATCAAACTTCAAGGAATTTGTATTGCTACATATGGCCACAACCAGACTATCCCACGAGTTTGGTAAAGAGCACAATAAACTGATACACTTGTCTTCATCTGAAATTTTAATCTCAACAGGTACTAACTCACTTACCACATTATTGAAGGCGTTCAAATGATCTACCACCAAGTCTCCATCTCTCATCCTTAGGTTATACAACTTCTTTCTCGGGAATAGTTTATTTACGAGGGACTTAGATTGATACAACTTCCCCAACTTATCCCATAAATCTTTGGCTATAACTTCCTCTGACACATTCAATAATATTGAATCTGAGAGACACAGTCAGATTGTGTTCTTCGCCTTTCGATCCAACATTTTCTAGTCATCTGTTGAAGTTCGTGTAGGTGCAGTACCTGGATCCACTACGATCCACTGATCTCTGTCCACCAACAGATATTCCATCTTGAGCTTCCAAAGCTCAAAACTTTGCCCTTTAAACTTCTCGATCTCCATTTTCAAACTACTCGCCATTTCTTTTCACCTGAAGAATCAATACTGCAGATCTCCCACTGTAACAAGGCTTATCATAGTCCCGGGCCAATCCCTTGACCACAAAGGCATCCCCCTGAAGCCAACAAAGCTCTGATACCAAATGTAAATTTTAACCCTATACAATTATTTACTGCAAATAGATTTTCAGTAAAAGAACAGAAAAGAAACAATGGAAAATACACAAATTACACACATATTTTTCCCCTGGAAACCCAAACTGGGAAAACCATCATATTCTATATTCATTCATAGTGATACATTGTTTACAATACAATATACATATAGGAGCCAGCGGCATCCAAAACCCTAACACAATGACCCAGATTAGTCAACAACCCTAATTCCTTAACTGGAAATATAAAACAATCAACAAAAACCATGTGCCAAAAAACTGCCCAACAATGGACACAAAAATCGAGGTGACACAAAAAAATGAGGCAAAAATGTGACACGTTTACCGAGGCTAAAAAAATTCTCGAGGGCGATTTCCTACAACTAGTCATGCAAAGAATATAACACATACCCAACAAGAAATGGTTTCTTCCTTGTGGGTCGCCAATTGTTGTCATGTATAACAAACTACCAAATTTTCATTTAACAATTAAATATAAAATTTGGGCCCCTTAATTTTTTGAGAATTTCTTTTGAAATGATTGAATTTTCCTTTTATTGGATTATGAAAATATGTTTTTGTTGTGTTCTTTTCTGAGTATCAAGGTTTGGCAGTGAAAATTTTACATGTTTTGATCTCTTGTTCCAAATTGACTGAATATTCAACCTTATGAATTTCATGACTTCGAACATGAAATTCAAAATAATTCTAATCTCATATCATGTTATGATGATGATATTGTGTTCTATATGATTTGGAATATTGTTCAGTCACGGGGATAAGATCTAATCTTTCATGGCTCATTACGTTCAGGATTTTGACTTCATGATTATGTTTCTATTGCAAATTGAGTGTTGGCTACAAAATTTCCTTTCATATGAAAGGATCAAGCTATAAGTTTTCATGGTTGATGATAGTTGGGATTTTTAATTATTTGGTTTTGTTTATATTATAATGGAGTGTTCGATATGAACTATAGTATTAATTCTACTTGAGAACTTTTTGCTCTATTTTTAATTATTGCAATCAAAAGCTCATCTCCTATCCTAAAATTAATAAACATTACCATTTTAAAATTTATCACATACCATTTGCACTGGAAAGCATATCACAAGCTTTATTGTTTCCTTTTGGGAATGTTTCTAAATTTACGAAATTTAGTAAATAAGATCATGTTATGACTTGAGTGCTTGAACGTTTGATCACTCATACGACTTAATGGGCTATTGTTTCGATGAATGACTTTGACAGATGTCAATTTTAAACCTCATTTGTCTATGCTCTATCTCCTGGGCTCACCTCTCCATACTCTGCCATAATTTCGAATTGATGAGAAAATTAACGCAAAATGTAGGAAGGTACCTGCATCGATCCTCTCATTTGGGAATTTTCACCTCATTATATTATTGTTCTACCATTTATTAGGGTTTTCTTCTCCAAAAAAAATCGAGGGGATTTTTGTTTGCCTCTGTATCTTTTACCTCTGTGCTTTGTCCTGAACAAAGAAACACTCAACAATCATCACTATCACAAATCGATGAGCACATCAATGCAGAGAATGGGTAAATGCGAGAGTTTTTCTTTACATCTAGAGTTTTTTCCATCTTAGGAAAGTTTGATTCTGTGATTATGAGGGTTTTCTTCTTCAGAAATTGTGGGTTTTATTTATTCACCTCTATATTTTGCATTTGATCTGAGTTTTTACAACATCTTTTAGAGAAACTCATGGGTAGATTTTTAGCATGGGTATGATCTTAAGAATGGATCCTTTAGGTCCATAACTAATTGAATCCCTCACTGATTATTATGTCATGCTCCAGCAAGCAGGTCGGCTCAGAAACAAGTTCCATTTTCGAACTCATTTTTTTTTACCAAATTAGGACGAAACTGAGAAATATGAAACGTGGGATTTTCTCAGAACGGTCCCATTTAGCTTACGCGTGAGATTTTTCATTTATGGATGCACGTTTTAGGAGAAAATCGTGGTTCTTTAGAGGATTATTTTTAGGTTGCGGCTGGTGACGTCCAGATCTGGTGGTCAAAGCATTTGTTTTGAGTTACAATGGAAAATATGTCAGGATTGGAAATGCAAGCTACAGATAGATGAAGGGTTTATTTCAAAATTCACAGGTACGAATATAGATTTGTTTCAATCCTTTGTCCAAACAACAGCTTCAACACTTGTGTCAAAACATCATAAAATTGTTAAACCCTCTATCGTAGATGCATAAAATAATCAAAATGAAATGATTAACCAAGATGGAAAAACAGATCTTGGATTTGAAACTAAGAATTCGTTTGGGTAAAACGATGTTGATCTCTCCTAGGTCTCGGGTTCGAAACCATTGTCTCCCATAGTCACATACAGCATGAGTCAAAAGTCATCTTTGAAAATAAAACCCATGATTTCTACAGGTGGCCATAAGGATTTTGGTGTGTCCTCTGTTCAAACTGTAGCCACGATTTCGCCATCTAAGTCTCATCGAAATGCTAAACCCTCTATTGAGAATACATTCGGTGATGTGAAAAAATCTATTGATTTAAAAATAAAACAAGGAAGAAAACTTTCTTTATTCTTCACAAACGGATCCAAAGGAACATATATAATGTGCATTCTCCTATCAATATTGTGGATGAGAAACTTGAATCAACACAGGATATTACTCCACATAAGAATCAATCTCCACCTATAGTGGAAAAGCCTGTTGAAGACAAGTCTAAAATTGATCCCAATTTAATAGCTGCCTTTTGGAAAAACAAATACCATGAAATAGTGCCCATTTTACAATCCAGCATGATAGGTTTGGAACTTGAAAATGAACAACTGAGAGTTCAAAATAAGATTCTCATTGCAGAATATGAAAAGAAACTTGTTGAATTCAAACACAAAACAACTAAGATAGAAAGGTTCAGTGGTCATTAATTCACCTGGAGTTAATATCTTTATTAACTCAGATTTCACAAATTCTACTTCTTGATACTCAAGTTATTAAATTTTATGTTTTGGATTGCGAGGTAACATTTAGTATTTTTATTTATTTTTATTTTTTTTTGTTAATAAGGAGCAACTATAGAATTTGCAATTCTGTAGCTGCTCTAATTTTATATTATCTTTGTTATTTTAATTCATTTTATTGAAGTTATAATTTATTATATTTTGTTTTGGACACGTGGAAAATATGAGTTTTGATCGTGGATTATGGATTGAAGATTAATTCAAATTCCAAGGATAAAACTTACGAAAAGAAACAATTAGTTTGGAAAATATATTTTTTCTATTTTTATATATATTTTGCTAGCATTTGGGGATTTAAATTTTCTATAAAATCTCATTCTTAGTTTTTAGGAGACAATTGATCTTTTAATTAATGTCAGTGAATTAGTTTTGTTAGAACTCTTACTCTATAAAAGAGAAAACAAACTAAGAATAGGTTCTAGATATGAGACTTGAAGGGGGAAGTCTGCAGTACTATTGTATTGTAGTATTTTTCTTTTTGTGGAGGTTCTTTCTATGGAGGACTGTATAAAGAAAAAGTAATTTCAAGATAATGATAAAAAAAAAAAATCATACACTATTGTGTGAGCAGTAAGTTTGTTATTATATATTTTTTGTTAATTTAGTTCTAATTTAAATTATGTTCATATTGGTATTTTTATAAGTGTTATTGACATTATTGTTAATTACATTTATTTTATTGGTGTATGTTTTTATTAAAGCTATCTTTTGCAAAGCTAAATATGATTTAGATCAGAGCTAATAATGAATTCATTGAGATCGATTTGTAGAGACTAAATAACTATTTATTATTATGTTTCAAATATGTCTTGTGTTATATTACACTAAATCATGATTACTATTTATCATGATTGTTTCATTTGCATTTGTACTTGAATCATTTGTAAATATTCAAACTACTTTGAGATTTATAATTAAATTTTTATCGTGAAGCCAAATACAACATTTCCCTCTTCCCATTAGATACTCTTTCTCTTGATTAGGAGTAAGTCTATCCTTCTCCTAGTTAAGATAGGATAGATTAGATTTCTCTTTGTTGCTTGAAACATAGATTATAATTTCATTTGCATTATGTCTTATTTTGGAGGAGCAAAATCCAGCGTGGCATGGTTGAGCCCTTATGTCAGCCTAAGGGTTGCTTTCTTGCAAACTAGCAGCAATAGGGTAAATCCAATATATCTTTTCTTGTTGATGGTAATCAAGAATATTACAAGTTAACAAGAAGAGTTAAAAGTTTGTTCCTTCTCTTCTATTTGATGATCAAAGCAAGTGATAATATACATCAGCAAATAGAAGGCCCTGTGTATATATCTTTGTACATATAGATTAACTTAGCTTAGGTTGATTTTAGGCTAGTCTTAGGACAAGGGTAACTAGAGACGCATAGAACCAGTTGGAATCTCCATTTCAACGGATAAGGGTCTAATTAGGACCCTGACCCGGTGATCTCCCTATGATGTTGAACATAATCATTTTTTTCCATCAACAGTGTTCAAAGTTGTTGCACTTGTAGCATACCATCTCAGTACTCAAGGATTCAAACATGTTGTAGCTTTTTTTATGTGTTTCACTAGGGCTTCTTGAATAATCATTTTGTGTGTAACTTTCACGGTTGTCTATGTTCTTGTTATTAACTCTAAAAATATATATACTTGATGTGAGATTTGTGACTATTTAATTACCATATTTTTTACATTGATCATTGTTTTTCAAATTAGTAGTGTTTGGGAGAAAAAAATGCATCCCTTCCATGCCATCAATTCCTCATGCACCCAAGTTGCCTCAAATTGCTTCACCGTCACCAAATCTTCTTCATCCTTCTCTCGTTCACTGCACAAAGAAATATAATAAAAAAAAATCATCTCTCATAGAGAAAAAAACAACATTGATAGAGATAAAGAAATAATAATGATATTTGATCCTTAAAGTCTCAATGATTGGGGCACAATACCCCATCCATGACGTTGTCTAATTGTTCTATATATTGGCCTTTTCGTCAGAATCCAACGACATAAATCTGGATGAAATCACAATCTTTTGTTGTTTAAATTGAATTTCTAAATGCATAAATGGATTCAGCATGTTGAAAACCCTCGAGGACACTCAGATTTTACAGACTTAGCCACTCAAATATGAAGATCTCACACTTTCTCGTCTAATTTAAGACAAAATTAAACAGAAAAATCCATCGAAAAGGCCAAAATTTAGAACGTTTAAACTACGACACCCATCCACCATTCATTCACTTCCTCAAAATGGGATCCTTCACAGACTCTGTTGCCATTGTCTAATTCAACACATTGTGTAAATAATTATTTTGCCTAGAGTTTATAGTGACAACCAACTCGATTTGAATCTCGACCTCACCCAAGTGATCCCAACTATAATACCCCTAGGCTGAACCCCAATTGTACATATAAATGTAACTGTAATCTACATACAAGCTAGTGAGTTGAAGGAACAAGATCTTTGGTATGGTTCTGCGTGCTTTAATTCAGTGCGCGTGAATCTCACACCAAAGGAGTGCGCACATTTTAGAATGATTATAGTGCGCAGTTTAATGTATTTAGCACGCACCTATGTAAGTGTGCAGGAATAGTGCACTAAAAGTGGAATACTTAATGTATAGAGTGCACACTAGTGTAAGTGCGCAAGGATGGCGCACATTCCAGGATTCCGCACACACTGTATTAATGCACGATTTTGGAGGCCAGAGAACCTTTTTGTTTAATGTCATGTTGTTCCGCGTGCACTGGTTTAGTGCGCGATCTTTGTGTTTTTGGATGTTGTGAGCCTGGATGCAAAAATACCAGCACCACTGTACTGAGAATGTAAATGTAATCATATGCAAATATAATGAAAACACATAACTATGAGAGACCAACCACGTAAAAGAGTATGGGGGGCTAACTCCACTGGTTGAGGGTATGGGGGCTAAGTTAAGGGGGTTTAAACCCAAAGGAATATTATATTAGTATTCCTTAAAAGTATGAAGTAGGGATATTATTTTATCCTAAGTTCGAAGGAGAGGGACAAGTGGACCAAGGTATTTCTCAATGTGACAAGTGTCAAGTTTGGAACATGCATTCATATAGTTTGGACTTAGTACATTTTTGCTAGCATTCCATGATGAGGGGATCATCATTCCTTCACTCACGCAACTATCATCAGTACCCTATTGTTGTTGTCACAGATATATGCACCTTGGTTAACTTGGAGTGTTGGATGGAAGAGGCAAGTTGTTAGGCCTATAGGACATTGCATTCTCTCTAGGTGAGAGAATTGTAGGGAAGTGTTTTTCTCGAGGTGTTGAACTGCAGTGATAGGGCTCTAAGACTTCCTGTCCGACATGTTGTTGAATCCTTGAAAGGGGAGTGGGGCAATCGAATGACTATTGAGTAGAGAAGGGGAACACTTCATGGGCTGGGAAAATCATGTGGGGAATGAGGGACTATAGGTTGTCATTATAAATTGACACATGTGATGGAGTTTCCTGTGATTGAGTTACTTGTGACTGAGTTTCATGTTTACTAAGATACTTTAGCTTGGATAATAAACCTTACCCAAGTGGAGTTTAGCTCTAGCTCAGGGGTGACCCACTGCTAAGAGTTATGAGTAGTGTGGTCTAAGGCTGGGAGGAACGTGGAAGGTTTGCAGAGCGTTGGACGGAAGAGACAGGTTGTTAGGCACGTAGGACATTACATTCTCTCTAGGTGAGAGAATTGCAGGGAAGTACTTTCCTGGGGTGTCGAACTATAGCGACAAGGCTCTAAGACTTTCTTTCTAGCATGTTGTTGAAGCCCTGAAAGGGTAGTGGGGCAGTCGAAGGACTATTGAGTAGAGAAGGGTAACTCTTCATGGGGTGGGACAAGCATGTGGGGAATGAGGGACTGTAGGTTGTCAGTATAAATGGGCACATGTGACGGAGTTTCTTGTGATTGAATCCCCTATGATTGAGTTACTTGTGACTGAGTTTCCTATTGACTAAGATACTTTAGCTTGGATAGTAAACCTTATCCAAGTGGAGTTTAGTTCCAGCTCGAGGGTGACCCAATGCTGAGAGTTATGAGTAGTGTGGTCTAAGGCTGGGAGGAACGTAGAAGGTTTGCACGCATTTAGTGTCCTTTAATCAAAGATAAGTGCCATTTGTATGTCAAATCATGTGTTGCAGTAACAATTATGCAATTGCTTTCATGGGTTCATCCTATTTATGATGCATGTATATTTATGTTATGAATATGTATGTAACTGTGCATTATAGAGTATTTGTATGTTTTAATTAGTATCAGAGCAATTTTTTTGAGTTGTTGTAATTGAGACATTACGATATGGTATCAGAGTTTAAAAGTTTTAAGTGGCATAGCCCAGTTGGTGGCTAGGTATGTTACAATATGGTATCAGAGTACAATATTCAACATTGAACCTAGATGGGCCAAGTTAGCATAATGTCGAAGTGAATTCTCATAGGGAATTGAATTCAGAAGTGGCCAAATTTTCAAGTTACAGTGCGTCCATGACGTAAATTGAAGCAATTGAGTGGAATTGGGTAAAAACCCAATTTTTGTTAAATTCAGGGAGAATTTGGGAAAAATTTGTTCAGTGATGAGATACCCTTAATTTTAATCCATGTTTAAGAAAATCCAGTTGGGTATTGGTCAAATTTGAAGTTACAAAGAAGCCATTGCAGATCGAACAAAATTGTTTGAATAAAATTCTCAATTCGTGAATGAATTGGAAAACTTGCGCTAGGAATATCATCCAGCAGTGCACACAAAAATTTGTTATTGCAAAGGTTGAATTTGGGTATATTGGAGTGAAATTGAGCAAATTTCATGGTTGCAGAACGTCTGTGGTGGAAGTTGGGTGAAAAATTGGGCAAAAGCTCCAATTTCTACGTCAAAATTTTAGAAAAATCAATTAAGCGTCAAAAATGTTTTTGTGCATTAAGAAGTAGTGATGCGCAGAAAAATAAAGGTGTGTAGGTGTGCACATTAAAATTGGGTACTGCACTGTGTGAATCTTGTGATGTGGAAAAATAGTGGTGTGTAGGTGTGCACACTAAACATTTTTGCATGCACAAAAAATAATGGTGCAGAGGTGTACACTAAATTTTGGCACTGCGTCATGTATAATTGATGGCGTGCACAGAATATAGGTGCATGGAAAAGCATGCAAAAAGTTTGGCATCGTAGGGTATAGAGCTTGTGGCGCATGAATATTAATGTGATGCATAAGGTGTGTGCTTGGAGTATTGGCAGTGCACAGTTCAAATTTGTTGGTGTGCACGCAAAGTATTGGTGCACGACACAAAAGTTTGCTCAACAGATATTGGCGCATGACAGAATATTGGTGTGCATGAAGTATTGGCGCGCGGTGTAAACACACTAAACCTTGGTATAGTTTGGTGTGCTGCTTGTAGTGCGTGTAGAGTATTGGTGTGTGACAACAAAGTGGTGCTCAATAGAGATTGACGCATGACAAAAAAGTATGCACATTGGATAGTGATGTGTGGTACATGCACTACATTTTAGCATTGCGAGTGTAAAACTGGCGCATGCTAATTATGGATTATAATTGAAAAATAGTGTGTGTGAAGTCGATTGGGCAGTTAATTTCCCAAGAAATCAGAAGAAAGAATTTTGATGCTTTATGGAAACAAAATTGTACTAATTTCATGAATTTATTAAATTGTTTAGCCCAACAAATTTTGTTGGATGCACATTTTGCAGAGTTAACAGCATTTAGATTAGAAAAGGATCAACACACGTTTAGAATTATGGAAGATATGTAGGGAGTTTACAGCCATGAAGAAGAGATCGGATGAATATATGTCCATATGGGTAATGAAGGTACAAAATAAAATAGACATGTAGAAGGTAAGGAAGAAAATATGAATCTGGTAAAGACCATAAAAATTTTGCAAAAGGATGTCCTAAGTTATAAAGCTGATAATGAGAGGCTTTTGAAAGCCAAGGAACAACAGGAAGACTTCAACATCGAGTTAATGGAGAGCTTGGACATAATAAATAAGAAAATGGATAATTAGACTGAGTCAAGCAAATCAAGGAGCCATAAGTCTCATGATAAGAGAAGAAGAACAAGAAGTGTTGGTAGACATCATCATCAATCTCCAAGGAATTCAACAGTGCAAGCCCATCCATTGTCGGGAAGCATAAGAAGAAGTATGGGGTGGATGAGCTACAGGGGGAAATGAAAAAAATCAAGCCTCCTACTTTTGATGGTGAACACAAGAAGGATGAGGATGAAGAGACATGGCTACTAAACACGAGGAAATATTCTTAGTTTCATAATTACTACTCACATGAAGAAGGTAGAATTGTTATTTAGCAGATCAAGGGAAAAACATCAATGTGGTGGGATCAATTTGTGCAGGTACAACACATTCATGAGAAGAAGCTGACTTGGAGAGAATTCAAAAGGTATTTTAAAAGGAAATACTTGACTAAGAGATACTATGATAAGAAAATGAAGGAATTATTTGAACTCAAGCTTGGGAGTATGACCATAGAGGAGTATGAAAGGAGGTTTTTAGAGCTTCCGAAATATGTTTCCCTCATCAAGGATGAACACGTTAAGATTCAACGATATTTGAGTGGGTTTCCATCATTTATCAATGACATGATACAATACGATGATCCCAAAACATTGGAGGAAACTATAAGAAGGGTTAAGTGTCTTTATGATCAACATAAAGGGAAATAAACTTACCAAGAAGCTTGGGAAGACAAGAAGAAAAGCAAGATGGAACATAGGAGGAAGGGAACTAAGCCACCATTCTTCAGAAATAACTATCAAGAACAACCAACTTCTAAAGAATCCAGAATGATAGAGACATTGGGAAAAAGACCAAGGAAACCACCTATTCAATGTTAGAGTTGTAAGGGACATTATATGTACAAAGATTTCCCTCACAGAAGTGAAAAAGTGAGGACCATTCACAATGTACAACAAGCTAAAACAATGGAGGACATGGGTAGAAATGTACCTAAGATCTATGTAGCACTGGACAACAAGCAAGCTGAATTTCAGTCACACATGATTGAAGTGGAAGGTAAAATCAATAACCATCCCATTGTTATTTTAATTTATTGAGGAGCTAATCATATTTATCTAGTTCCTAAGTTGGTGGAGAGATTTCAATTGCCAAGAAGCAAGCTTGGAAAACCTTGGATGGTGTCGCTAGCTACATGATCTGAAATCGGGTGCTTAGCAACTTCGCACTATGACTTCAATTTTATCAAGACCTTTTCTGACGAATGCATGTGAATACAAAAGTTACAAAAACTCAAATGAAGAGTAATAACAGATAACTCAAAGAAAGCAAACCATCAACAAATTTGAACACCAAAAGTTGATAACGGAGTTCGGAAAAACTCGCCTACATTTTCGGGCCTTTGTATTCAGTGAGGGAGACTTCTCTATTCAAAATTCAATGCTTACAATCTGCATCAAAATTACATCATATAGGGCTCTGACTGACTCAACGGTATTCTTCTCTGTCTCATAAACCTGACGCAACAAATGACACTGAAAAATGAGCAATAGAACTCTCGGAAACTGCCTCCAAAGCTCAGTTACTCTTCACTGCTCAAGACAACTTGACCTTGGCAAGTTCTTCCTCAACTTGCCTCAAGATTCTTTGATGTTTATTGCTTGTTTCAAACCTCTCAATGGATTGGTTTATATAGCCATGAGTTAGAGGCATCAAATCCCAACATCCCACTTCTGGTGGCACTCAAATTGGCCCAATATCCACCAAGATATGGCCAAATTAACCAAAATTTCCCAAAACTCAGTGAAAAATCACTAAATTATAGTATAAAACCCATTTTTAGCAAAATATGGGCATAAGCCCCCAATATAGGCGCGTGCCCCTAATTACTTGGTCACATGGCAACTAAAAATGGCCAAGAACCAGCCCAAAGTGTTGCGTGCTGGCCCTTACTCTGCAGGTATAGGTCACATGGTAGTTTAATAGGACCACGCCCCATACTAAGTGTTAACCACCAACTATTTCCCACACCCATATCGTAGCTCCAAGTCACATGGAATCCCCTGAATCCAGGGGCCGATCCCCACGCTATCAACTTAACACTTTGCACTGGGTTTTATGGCGTCAGACTCACGACCGGGGGCTGGGGCTAGACCCCAACCCCATACCTCCGCCCGAAATATACAACAAATCAAAATTATATATAACTTTGTTGCTATGGTTTAACAAACAACTCTGATGGCGCAATGGTGTTTGGCCCTTTACGAAGGCGCTAGGATGGGTAGAGAGGTTTGGTGTTCAAAACCCCTAAATTCATACAATTTTTTCAAACAAAATAATGAACCAGTAACCAAGTGCCACGTGACAGCCTATGTCTGGGCCACATGGCACCACAACATTTGCCAATACCTTGCCACTTGTCATCTGTCGGATGGTCCACGTGTCAGCACACTTCTCCAGTCAACAACCATATCTTCCACCTGTCTGTGTCGTACCTTGCCACGAGTCACCATACGGTAGGGCCACGTGGCACCTGTACAAGCATGCCACATGTCACCCTTCCAATGGTGACGTGTGTCACCTCCTGGTTGGTCCACATCATTTGTACGGATCCTCTGCCATTTCAGTTGTATGGCTTGCCAATTGTGCCTCTGCCATGCCAGTTGCACGGTCGTACAGCCTGTACAGTCAACTGTCACGTGGCACTGTACAGACTTTACAGTCAACATTTTTTTTGCCTATTTGGGAAAACGAACAGATCGCCATAACTTAAGCATACAACGTCTTTTTGAACCTGTTCAAGTTGCGTTGGGTTTGTATCGATGAGGCCTACGCACACGTTCGTTTTGAATCCATTTTGAGAACATTGATTTTAGGCCTTTCTTAGCCCCATCAAGCTCCTAGATCTGAATCTGGATCACGCCTTCCCACTAAATACCTTTTGGTCCCTAAAAGGGTTATTACATCAATTGAAGATATCCCTACATCAATCGACTAACAACAAACAACCTAGACTTAACATTAACTAGACCCAATAAGTGATTTCATAAATCAAATCACTTTTATTACATCAACGAAAATTGATACTGACTTGATTTACATATAGGGCATAAAATTTGCCCAGTTCCAGGTGGACAACTCATCTTCTGCCAACTGAGTGTCACGGTCATTCCTCTACTTCTCTGCAACATCCTCCTCCTGCCCTTCTACAACGTCCTTTTGCTCTTTTGCAACGCCCTTCTATTCCTCTGTAGCGACCTTATGTCTTTCTGTAGCATCCTTCTTCTGCTCTGGCCCTTCAGGCTTTGTTGAGTGTCGCAATCCTAGATGTAGCTTCCAACAATTATCTTCACAATGTCTATTCTTCCAACAATGTGAGAAAGTGTTTCTTGCTCGAAGGAATTTGATGGAACCTTTCCCTGACTGATTTGAATCCCCATTGGACTTCTCTGACTTCTGCCTTGGTTGCACTGACTTTGCTCACAGATTCTTCTTGACCTGCAGTGTTGCTTCATTAAGTCTTGGTGTACTTCTTATCGCCATGATCTTTTTTCCATATACTTTTTGTTTCCAGCAGTCTGTAACACAATGGTTATGGTTGCTACAAAATGTGCATGGAATTGTTCTTCTGATAAGTTCCATGAATCTAGCATGCTCATCAGTAAAGATGGGTGAAGGGGATTTATACCTTTCAACCTTTTTACCTTTCTTATGTGACTCACTGTTCACGTCGATGTTGGCTTGAGCTACATGTTTGCCTTGACGAGTTCGAAACCATTCCAGTGTCAACTCTGGATGTCGCTCCCAACAACAGTCAGCATCATGTCCGAAATTTTGACAATGCGTGCAACTAATCATTGGATTGTCATGTCAGAAGATTTTCCTGTGTAACACAATCCTTCACGGTGTGGTCGTTCTCGCACTTCGATCGACTCAGCTTTACATTGGCCATATTTGTTGGATTACTGAGAGGGGGGGTGAATCAGTAATAGCGTAATTATAATCATTTTTCTTCAAATGTTATATCAATGTAGAATTATTATCCAATAATGAATAGTAAGAAATAAACAATCACACACATACACAGTACACCAGATTTTTACATGGAAACTCAAATCGAGATAAAACCACTGAATGTTTTTTCTTATATGTCTTAAAGAATTACATTCATTGGAAGCACCAACGTCCTTTGTTTTTCAGCTGCAAATGGAAGGACACTCCAACCCCCTAGTTTCTCAGGCTATAACCCGAGGGAAGCTCCAACTCCCCAATTCTTTGGCTACAACCAGAAGGAGGCTACAACCCCCAATGTTCTCCGGCTACAACCGGAAGGTGGCTACAACCACCTGTCTTTGCCCCGTCCTGCCACCCTGAAGTAGAAGTAAAATGATGAAACCACTGTCACAATCACTGTGAGATATATTGCTGTAAACCTGTACCAATAAATCTGAACCATGCATCAACATGTACCTCAACCTGTAATCAACCTGTACCATAAACAAGTGCATCAACCATGCACCAACCTGTAATCAACATGTACCATAAACAAGTGCATCCAACCATGTACC
>ML787334.1:238396-281358 GCA_009831015.1 Picea engelmannii | reverse complement strand
AGGTAAGCAATGTATTATAAAATCATGTTGCACCCTTAAACCATATTTCCTATGCCCTCTCATTGTTTTGGTATATGTTATCATATTGAAGTTTAATGTTATTTATTAGTTTAATGTGTTTTTATGTAATGTGTGTGTGTGTGCGCATGCACATGTGTAATACTTCTAGATGGGGTGACATGTGTTGAGAGTGGGAAACAACAAGGGCTAGCCACCTGGAGTCTCGACAAGACAACAATGACTCTGGGAATGTCAGAAAGAACAGGTTGAGAACCAGAAAGGCTCTAAATTCAATCATCGGTGGGTCAGGGAATTCAGTGTGAGTGGGTTGAACGTCGTGTCGAGGGAGCCAACTTCAAAATATGATCGCGAAGGAAGTACAGTGGGTTGCTCGTCTGGGACAGGTTGTCTCAAGCATCCTCATGGAGTTGGTACATTGAGATATGGAAGGAAGTGACCATTATGGGAGTAGGAGGCTCGTACAGAGCCAACCGAGGAGAGCACCAAGAATAATCAATAATTTTTATAAATGAGTGTGTGGGAGTCTTTTCACAGTGGTGGGGCTCGTGTTGCGCCCTCTGACGATAGATATGAAAATATTTCAGGCAACAAGAGATGAAGAGAATGACTTGCGTATGTTGAAAGGAAAATGTAATGGATGGAAGTTACTTAAATTGAGTGATATTGATCTCTTATAGTGGAGGAGTGAATATTCTAAGTTCAAAGGGATCAGAGACAGGGTCTAGGATAGAAATTTGGTCGAGAAGGTTTTGTGGAGACAAAAAGGTGCAGTGGAAGAGGAAACGAGTCTCAAAACTTTGGGTGGGTATGGGCTTGTGGAAAATCCAACATCAGAAATCAGCTAGAAAGGATAAAAAGGGAAGGTAAATTTCGATAGCAAAGAAAAAATAAGTTAGGTGCAACAACATGGCTAGAAGAGGAGTGTGGGGGAGTAGGCAGAAAGGTTAGAAGAATGAGGTGTCCTCCTCCCAAGACCCGATCAATCGAACCAAGGATGTCAGGGCTTCCTAGATGGTCGGGTATAGATTTAAATACCTATGCTCAGACAAGGAGAAGCAAACAATTGTAAAGATTGCGAAAGAATTTTGCCCATAGACATGGCATCTCTAACAAGGCCATTGTCCATGAAGTCAAGGGATGGGTGGAAGACCCACAAAATTCAAGGATCAGGGAAATAATGTATTTCAAACTTCTAGAGACTTACTAGATAGTAAGTCTCTAGAAGTTTGAAATACATTAGTAAGGTTCATTTACAGGTTGTTGCAATGGAGTCAATGATAAACATTGAAAATCTTACTAGGGTAAACTTCACCATATGGAGGTCAAAAATGGAAGATATACTAACCCTAAAAGATATGCAATTGTCGATTGAGGGAAAATCAAAGAAACCCTCACTGATGATCGATGAAGACTGAGATAAGTTAGATCGAAAGACAATTTCCATTGTCTGACAGTATTTGGCACACATAATATATTTCCATGTTTCGCAAGAAAAGATAGTCGAGTCATTATGGAAAAAGATTCATCATTTATATGAACAAGACACAATAGTGAACAAATTATTTTTAATGAAGAGGTTGTTTAACCTCAAAATGAAGGAAGGGAACCTGATAGTTGAAGATTTAAATCCGTTACACAGAATGTTGAATTAGCTCACTTTGTTGAAGATTGTATTTAATGATGAGATCTAATCCCTCCTACTCTTGAGCTCAATGCCTGATAGTTGGCAAAAATTGGTTGTCTCTATAAGTAATTTGGCACCAAAAGGTAAATTGTGTTTTGAAGATATTTCTAATATTTTAATGAATGAAGAGATGCACATGAAATCTACAGGAGAGGAAATGTCAAACATGGAGGCATTGACCCATGGTGACTATGGAAGGAAACCAAAGAGAATGAAATCAAGGATATCCATCTCTAGAGGTGGGTCAAGGTATAGGCATCGAAGAATAACCTACTATCATTGCGGAAAACCTGGTCATGTCATAAAATATTTTAGGGTATTAAAAATGGAGAAAAGGGACCAAAAGGAGGTCAACAAGAACAATAATGAAGAAACTATTGTTGTTGCATTAGATGGTCAGTATCAATCACAATTTCTTCTAAGGATGCATGCATTTATACTTCTAGTCATGATAGTGATTTGATTTTAGATTATGGAGATTCCTACCATGCAACCCCAAGCAAAGGAAATTTATTTCTTATAAATTTGGTATTATGGGTAAGGTTTTCTTTAGTAATAAAAGTCTTTGTAATATTGAAGGAGTAGGAGATGTTCTAATAAAGAGAAAATATGGTTGTAGTGTATTTTTTAGACATGTCAAGCGTGTACTAGAGCTTGGAATGAATTTGGTTTCAACTGGGAAACTAGATGAAGGCTTCCATGTGGTGTTTGGCAAGGGAGGGAAAAAATTGTAAAGGGTTCGTTGGTCATTGCAAAGAGGAAAAAAGTAGACATTGTCTACACATTAAAATAAAAACTTTAGAAATCAGATATTGTTGTTGCTATAATGGAAGAGCCTATGACAGATTTTTGGCACAAAAGACTTGGGAACATGACTGAAAGAGGCTTGAAAATCCTTGTTGAGTAAAGTAAGGGGAGCTGAATAAGAGGGTTTTTCTTAGTAAGGGACCAAAAATGAACCAGAGAAAGAAACAATTTGATGCCCCATCCCTTAAAGGGTATTTAAGGGGTTGGATATGTTACAACTAAAGGAATTAGTGCATATGCCACAAGAGTTTCCAAAGGACCCATGTGACCAAGGTATGGGAACCCTACGCTAGGCCCTAAACAAGTTAAGCCTTTTGGCTTCGAAACACCGAGAGTTTAGAACTCCGGAGTGCTTCGACCCTACCATTTATAAATCAACCAAAGGAAAGTGATAGTTATGGTTACCCACCAGGTTAACCAGCTCCTAGCGATTTCCTTATCCAGGACAGTTAGTCTTTCCCACCATTAAACCTGGATCCACTTTGTTATCATTAAGTAACATGAACCACTGATCTGAGAGTATTTGGGAGCCCCTTAGCTGTTGGATCCACACTGAGGAAACTTCGACAGAGTCCCACTCCATATTAACAGGGATAATATATCATCAAACCCTCGAATGTTAAATCCATGAAGTAATGAGAGTCGTGGATCTGGAAATCCAGTGGAAAACACTCTTAGTCGTTAGATAAAACTTAGTGAAGAGGGAGCACTAAGCACTTCAATGAAGTCCCACTTCAGGAGAGTAGAGGTGGCTTAATTCCAAAACTTCTGAACGTTGAAGCCACAAAGTGTTAAGAGCCATAGATCTAAGGACCTAAAACTTTGACCCAGGTGATAGAGGCTATAACCTTGCTCAATTTATTCAGGCACTAACCTCCTATGGAGCATCGATGGTCGTTCTTGAATCGGTGTGGAGATATATGATCAAGTACGATTGTGGAGTCCCAACTAGCACAACTTGTATCTCCTTTCCCAAGTTCCACAATAGAAACTGCTCTCCTGAGGTGGAATCGATGTCAACCGTTGATCCTGCCGAATCTATAGATCAATGGTTGAAGAGGATTGTGAAGGTTAAACTCACTCAAATAGTTTTTCCCCCGATCTTCACAAATTCTCTCCACCATATATCTCACTATGGAGCGAGTATACCCCCCTCAAACATCAAAGTTACAAGTTAATGTATGCAGTAGATTCATGGATCTACGAGGACACACCTCGACCATGGGATATAATGGGCATTGGGAGATAGATGGTGGGAAATTCAGACTTCGGAGCTCTAGGAGGTTTGGAAAGTAGGACAAGCTAAGAACCCCCGGAGCTTGTCAGTGTTGTATTAACATGGTACATCAACGTCACCTAGGATGATAAGGACCCTTGTCCTGTATACCACATGTCACTCTGATTCGTGCTTCCCACATACCCTAAATTCCATTAGAACGTGAAATGCATCACCTCCTGGCGAGGACACGTGTCACCCCTGGATTCTGTCGTGTGTCGTCCCCCTAGTGCATGAATGCTCGACCAAATGATGGTGAAGTACCTGTGACTTCAGGAGTTCAACACTCTGGAAGGAAGTATGGTTCAAAAAGAGGGAACCTCTGAAAGCCAAAGTTATGAAGCGATAGGAGTCGTCGATACAAGGACCCTTCAGGATCTCTCCTGACCGTTAGATCTAGTACCCGAGACTATGGGAGTTCAGCACTTAGGAGGGAAGTATGGTTCAAGGCCAGACCCACCTGGAAAGATTTTGGGCTCCTTTGGGAGTTCAATATTTTGGGCTTCAGGGAATGTGTGCATAGAATGAAATAGAGGCGTTCAGATCTAAACGTTGAACTCCCCTCTAGCCTATATGTTAAATAAGGAATAAGCCCCACCATTGGATTTGACGGTGGATGGACTTCCACCATAGATGTAGAAATATGGAGATGGTATGAATTAGATGGACCCACATGGTCCTTGACTAATTATTCTCGAAGAGCTCTGAGAGGCAAGAAATTTCAATCCATAACTCAGATTTCAATATGGTGGCAACCATTAGAAATATTGTGGTGGGCAGAAGCCAATGGAGATCTCATAATTAGGACTTGAGATAGTTAAGGTGTTGTAGGAAAATATCCCTGCGGATAGGTAGATTGCCTCAAAGAGATAGACCCTAACTCTAAGACAAAAAGTGCTTAATGTGGACATTGACTTCCTTTCAGATCTACACAAACTAATACATAAGAAGGAAGGATGATAGAGGTACCTTTTAATCGACATTTGTCCCTGCACGCTCCGAATCGAACTCTGAACTCTCACTCCTTGTTGAGTCCTGTAGACAAACAAAGTATGAATACTTCCTATTCTATTGACATTAGCTTGAAAACAGATCTATCTATCAACGATAAGTTCATGTAAAATCAGACACAAACTAGAAAGAAACAGGCCAAGCGTGTCATATTAATGAGAATAACGACAGCAGTACTTACAATCGTATATGCGAATGTGACAGCTTCGTCAAGTCCCCTTCGTCTAACCCTTGCTCAAAAGATCCACAACCTATATGACAACAGCTTCACTGATCACTCTCCTTTGGCTGACTATGTGTTTCCTATGAGATCATAGGTTTCATGCTAGCAATTCTTCCCCCTTTTCACCATCATAGAGCTTGCTTATATAGGTTAAGAGGAGCTTAACCTCTTGAGTTATATTTAGAACCAGTTGAGGAACCTCCTTCTTAGATCAAGGATCTCCTCATGGAACCAAGAATTCAAATGCAACTGCCTTCTAAACTTGAAAGATCCTCCCCTTATTCTCCTCAACGGGCCAACTACTGTCTCAGATTAGGCAGCGCTCCCTCAAAATGGGCATCAGAGTGCTGTAGCGCTCCCTAGGAAGCTTGAGGGAAGCGTCAGCGCTCCAAGGGTGGATAACGCTCCTTCAGAGGGGCAAGAAAGCGTTATAACTCTCCCTAAGGCCTTATAGGGGAGTGCCAACACTCCTAAGGCTGATGTAGGGGAGCGCTCACCTTCAGAACCTTTGTTTAAGATCCCTTCTTAGGTGTTAAGAGTTCCTTGACTTCAGTTAATCAATTCCTCTTCTCCAAATCAAGTGTATGAGATGTTTTAAGTGCCTCCTTAGTGTCATCATTATGGAAGTATGCTTGAACAATGTTTGCGACACTTGCGAACAACTTGCGACACTTGCGAAAGTTGTAAGGAAGATGCGACACTTACGACAATTGACAGGAACATGCGACACTTATCCAGTTGAGTAATTTTGACATGTAACAGAATGCCCCCCAAAGTATGAAGTTAGAAGATACGAACTGATAACTGAAATTCTTTGTAGATGTTCAAGGAAGGGTATAGACTCGAAGAACCTGATGGAAGTTGCACACAAACATCCAACAAATATCATGACATATTTCAAAACCCAAGGCAGGCATACCTATGCTTGGGTGATCAAGACTTGCAAGATATGGCCACCATAAAATACACTGCAGATCCATAATTGTATTGATAAGAAGGTATAGCCACCGAAGATACGATGTGGATCTATACTCTGATGACTCAGACTGATCGTAGCCACAAAGAATACATGGTGGATCTACGAGATGACAAGACATAGTCACGACCAATACAAAGTGGATCCATGTGACAGTGTATGTGTTCTTTGTCCAATAGAAACTCCTTCGCAACCTAGGCAAAGAATATATCAAAGTGGTTACTCAACCCAAGGTCTTCTTTCCAATCCCAACGTGGTACGATTCTAACCACGTGAATCGATGTCTTGATGTCGAACATGGCAGAAACCACTTGATTATCAGTCGATGGTGTGAACCGTTAACAAGTGCGAGGGAGATCACCATTAATGTCAATGATTCCCAAGGTACCCTAGTACATTCCAACGAATGTGAATAGATGAGATGAAGTCAAACACCCGTGGAATCATTTGATCAGGGGTCAATGATGTAGACCTACTGTCGAACGTGAGGAGGCTTGCCATTGAGGCATGCAGGTCCCAAAGTACTAACTGGTTTCTAAGTCTAATTCTTGGATAATGTGTTGAAGTTGACAGGAATAGACTCATCGAAGGAGGGTCTTGATGTATCCCCCATCAACGACACGAAACAGACATAGAGATGTAATTGGCAGATCAAATGGACATGGACTGACACGGGTTTTATGGAAAGATATTTGGGATGGCTGACTCTTGAGGCGGATACTTCCCTTGAACACTGAGGCACAACGGCAAAACATGACGTGGACCAACACTTATGCAGTGGATATGGTGACTTGCGTCGGGTGACCCAAAGGAGTGAAAGGGACTCGAAGGATTGGCTCAGTGCAGAGGTTCAGCGGATTATGATATGCAAATGACAAAGTGTCGTGTTCAAGGGTGACTCTAAGAAATGTTGGATGATGTTCTCAAGAGACTGCTTGGCTTGCTCCTTTCAATTTTTTCCCCCATCTAGATGGATGAGTACCTCTTTTTGGTTTAATGAGCTCGAGGAGGATAACACATGCTCGATATAACTCACCTTCAGTAACTTCCTCTTCCTTTGTTTCACAAACCAGAAAAAGTAAGGGTTCGGTCCCATATGGGCCTGTCGATGTGTGCTTTAACGAGTCCAAAGATAGAAAACTTGAAGGTTTTTCGGGATTATAGAGTTTGGAAAAACACTCAAAAGAGAACTCTCTCAGTTCCTTTTTCATACAGTAGTCTAACGAGACCGAAAAAGAGAGAAATTATCGCTCGAAAGATGCCCTTTCTGACCTTTTAACGAGTGTGAAAGGAAGCAAGATCACTCGACAATCTTTTCATATTTAGAGAGTCTGAAAAGGGTTTAAAGATGACTCCAGGGGGGTTCCTTTTTCGTGTGTTTGTATATCCGTACGGGTATGAAAAAGAGATAAAACTTTACCCGGTTGTGTTCTCATATTTTCGAGCTCGAGAACGAACTAAGACTATGCTCATAAGTGTGAGAAGGTGAATAATCCATCAGGACTGCCAAGAAACCTGCGGTGTCAAAACTACAAACCAGGGGATTAGTGAAGCCATCATGTTGTTAGAGAAACCCAAAAATGACTATACCTTGTAAAAATGAAAATTTATAAATAGCAATACAATGAAAATTCCATTTACCATTTCATTTTGCACAAGGATTTTGGAGTAATGGAGATTCTCGTTTTGAAGTGGATCTTGTTTTGTTCGCTGCCGGAGCTACGGTTGACCGTTTTCCTTGTCATTCGGACCAGGTAGATCTCCATCTCTTCTTCTTTCCATTACATGGTTTAGTATTCATTTTCATAGCATCATTTATTTTAAAATATAAAGCCCTAAGTTGCCCCAAACATAACCAAATCGGCCTCTTTGAAAATCAATGGAGAAGTGGGATTCCTTTTGCAAAAACGTTATAGAAAAGGATGGCTAAGATGCCAACACTTCAATGGTTAATGGAATGGGTCATTTTTGGTAAGGAATCCATGAGAAAACCCCCACGCATGCCCACACAGCCATAAAGAAACCATTTGCATTTGAAAACATTTCATTGTCATATGATGGATGTTAAATGGTTAAGAGAGGGCGTGATGGTTACAAAAGAGTGTGTGGTTTCTTTTAAATGATGTGGGCATATTATTTCATGTTTTAAATTGTTTTTGAAAATTGCTGAAATTGCCAAAATGTGGAAATAATGAATTTCTTTATTTTTTTGTTTTGTAGGTAACGGGCCGCATTGCGAGCTTGTGGTTTACTCAAATTCTTCAAGTTGCAAAAACTGAAGAAAGAGGTTTTATTGCTCTAACGCATGATCGGCCTATGGGATGTTGCAGAACAAGGATTCCGAATTGGCACACAGCTTTTAACCATTGAGTTAGAAGACGTGTATTTTTTGACTGGCCTCTCGAAAAGAGGGGTCCCCATATTTTTCTCCGGGCAGAGGGTGCTACCTAAACAAGTGGATGTGTACCTGGCATGCCATTGTATCCCAGGAGCAAGGCTGGTAGGGGGTAGAATTCCTATCAAGGATATTCAAGAGCTTCCCCTCCGGTCTATACTGTTTGCCATCACGAGCGCGACGAGCAGTACTAGCGCGCATCTGGCATCAAGATCGCAGGTGGCTTACGGTGTTCAGTGTTTGGAACCAACACTGTTCAACTGGAGTGCAGGGTTCCTTCGAAATGTGAAGGAACAGATTTCACGGTGCAGGACAGGACAAAAATGTCTCATTTTTTCTAGAGCGCATCCCCCAAATGTAGCCTCAGATAGCACTGGCGGTGCAACCAGTGGATGAACCGAGGATGGAGAGGTGGACTAGTCTGTCTCCAAGGCTAGTATTGGAGTCAGAGTTCCATTTCACTGGCGATTTCTTTGCCTGGCTGAGACGACAATATCTCTGGATAGAGGACTTCCCTTATGCTGAGGTAGATTTCCGCGGGAGCATGGATTTGATTTTGCCCGCAGGGGAAGACTGGGACGTGTCAGGTAAGAGACTGAGCCATACCTTGTCTAGTTTTTGTTTTTTGAGTTTTTAATGTATAAACATTTTTTTGGGTGTGTAGAAGATTTTTAACAGATGTATTGTTTCCAACATGCAGACAAGGGAGCAGTGCGCCCGGACGATGTACCGGTACCAGGATGTCGTGGGGGCATTCTGGTTGCAACAGATCCGGCAATACCAGTGATAGGTCTCTAGGAGGTTGAGAGAAACCTCCAAGGCCTCATGATGGGCATTCCTCCTTTACGAAGGGGGGAAGTGCCTTTACATCTGCAGAGGCACATTGTGGGAGTACTGGAGAATATCAATTCTCTATTGAGGTGCGTAGTGCGCGCGGTGATGTGTTACTCGCAGCACACTGTAGTGTGGGGAGATTAGAGTCTTTCCGGTGATCATATTTTTGTATGCCTTGTCAGGCGACATTGTATGGGTTTAGAGACCCGACATTTTGCTCTTCTACATACTTTTTGATGTAATCAAAAACATTTCAGTCACGCCATATATATACAGTTTCGAGTTTTTACGGTACCAATGATTTGTACATGATGATGTCTGTGATGTGTTTTAATTTTACATGTAATGTACAGTTTTGCTTTCCTTATCTCTTATATGTGAGCAAGATACAGATCCATGATATAATTAGCTAACGAATCCGAAACACTATTAAGTTCTCTTGGAATGTGTCTATATTCAATGTAATCGAACATTCGTTCAAGATGGAAAACTTGTAAGTGGAGACGTAGCAGGATAGGACTACGGATAGCGTAGATACGGTTGAGTTGATAGAACACGATTTGGGAGTCTAAATAAATAATGATACGAGAGATACCTAGAGAGGAGGCTTGGGTCAACAGTCCAATGATAGTGTGATATTCTTCCATATTGTTGGTTGTTGGTCCTAAGAAGATACCTCATGAACTCACCACCTCGTCAAATTGGTAAATAACCCATGCTGCCGAAGCAATGTTCCGGGTATGTCGACTAGCACCATCCGCGAACTTGAAAAAGATAGGAAAGGAAGATGTCATCTGTGCATGAAAACAAAAGCACAGTCATGAGTGGCAAAGGTAAAGACTCGAGCACACGAAATAAATAGACACACCAAACTAAAATACAATAATGTACAAAGTACAGATGCTAGGTGATCTAGGCAAAGTAATTTTTAAGGTAAAGCCCGTTTCGGGGCTCACCCAGGGAAATTCCATCATGATCCACTAGTTTGTAGTCACCTCTATGTAGAACATGCTTCACAATGTAAGGACAGTGCCACAGAGGTTCTAACTTTCCTGTCCCCAATTTATCGTGGGCTTGGTCATAAACAAGGACTAAGTCTCCTTCTGCGAAAGTCCGAGGGTGGATGGATTTGTCGTATTGACTCTTAATTCGTTTCTGATGTGCCTCATTAGCGAGAGCAGCATCACGACGTGTTTCGTCCAGCTTGGATAGATACACGAATTGTTCTTCTTCAGTGGAAGTATGGGGCAGGAGTTCTACTTTTAGTTTGAGTGATGGAATCTCACACTCGATTGGTAGGATGGCTTCAATGCCATAGACCAACTAGAAAGGAGTGAATCCAGTTGAGGTTTTCACCAAAGTACGATAAGCCTAGAGAGTAGAGAAAAGTTGTAAATGCCACGATGTTTTGTTTTCCCCTACCATGCATTGGATCATGGTTTTTAGGACTTTGTTGATAGCCTCAACTTGTCCATTGGCTTGAGGGTAGTAGGGGGATGAGTTTTCATGGCGAAAACCCAATTTGACATGTAACTCGCTCATCATCTAGTTCTTGAAGTGTGCACCATGATCAGTGACAATGGCACATGGTACACCAAAACGAGTTATGATGTGGTTGAAAAGGAACATAGCTGCAGTACGACCATCATTTAGGAAGGTAGGCATAGCCTGAGCCCATTTGGTGAAGTAGTCAATGGCGACGATGATGTAACCATGCCCTCCAGCTGAGGTAGGCTTACATTGCATGAAATCGATACCCCATTTGGCAAAGGGTCCGATGGTGATAATAGGGTGCAGCGCAGTAGGGTGGGTGCGTGCCTTCTTGTTAAATATTTGGCAGGGTGGGCATTTTTTGACATCCTCAATGAAATCTTTGAAAATCGAGGGCCAAAAGTAGTCGGCACGTAAGATTTTTTGGGTTGTGGCCATCCCAGAAAGGTGACCGCCGTAGGCACCAAGGTGACAATCGTTCAAAATGCGTTCATCCTCCTCGTGAATTAGACATCGCCGAAGGATGGTGTCAATCCCACGATGATACAAGGTGTCGCCGATGATGAGATAATGACGAGAGTGGTGACGAATGCGTCGATGCTCTTCGCGAGAAATGTTGGGCTGAAAACGTTGGGTTTGAAGGTAGAGGAGAATGTCTCCATACCAAGGATCAGAGGTGCTGATGAGGAAGAGAGATTCATCGGGGAGAGAATCTCTAGTTTTGATGTCTTCATCGGCACGAGGGAGAGCGCAGATGAGCTCGGCAAACACCAGGGATTTTTTGGCTTTGGCCTTTGTAAACTCAAGATCGAATTCTTGGAGAATAATGATCCATTTTGAATATTTTCCCCCAAGTAATTGACGTGTCAGGATGTGGTACATGGGGTTGGAATCTGCAATTACCATGGTGGTGCGTAATAAGATGTAATGGCGGAACCTCTAGACAACGATGACGGCTGCCAGATCCAGTTTCTTGACATGCGAATATCTGAGTTCGGGTCTAGATAGACTCTTGCTCAGATAATAAATCACATATTCTTCATCATTGGGGTCTTCTTGAACTAACACCATTGCAATGGTGAAAGTAGAGGCGGCCAAGTAAAGGATATAATCCTTTGTATATTCTGAAGGATGTAACAAAGGTGCGTGGGTCAAAGCATGCTTGAGAGCATCGAATGACCATTGGGCGGTGTCATCCCAGATGAAAGGGGTGTTCTTTTGTAGTAACCGCATAAATCCTTTAGTGATTTCAGCATAGTTGCAGATGAAACGGCGAAGAAAGTTTGCTTTTCCTTGCAAACTTTGGAGTTGGGTTAAATTGGTAGGTGGGGGTAAGGCTAGGATGGCCTTAATCTTTAAGGGATCCACCCTGATCCCGTCTTTGGAGACAATGAAACCGAGGAGTCGATCGGATTCGACAGCAAAAATGCATTTGTGTGGGTTCAGATGAATACGGTAGAACCGACATCGAAGAAAAATTGCCCGTAAGTGATCAATGTGATAGGATCGATTGGATGAATGGGTGGGTAAATCGTCGAGGTAAGGTTCCACGATATGCTTGATATCGTGGAAAGCGTACGACATGGCCCACTGGAAAGTAGCACCAGCATTTTTAAGGCCAAAAGGTAGCTTTCAGTAGGCGAAACTATCCTAAGGGAAGATGAAGGCTGTCTTATGTTGATCAGCAGGTAAGATTTCAATCTAGTTATATCTAGAAAAGCCATCCATGAAAGAGAAGATTACGCTCCCTGTGCAATTATCGATGATTTGGTCGATGAAGGGTGTAGGGTAGCTGTCCTTGGGACAAGCTTTGTTGAGATCTCGATAGTCAACAAAAACACAGATGGTCCCTTGTTTTTTGGCAACCAAAACAAGATTGGAGACCCATTCTTTCAAAGGGACGGGGTAGATAAAGCCAAATTTTAGAAGTTTTTCAACTTCCGCCTTTATAGCTGCAATTTCCTTTTGTCGAAGCTTTTGTCGAACAGGTTTCGCGTTAGGATAAGTTTTGATTTCGTGCACGACGATTGAAGGGTCGATTCCGGGCATTTCCTCGTAGCTCCATGTGAACACATCGCGGAATTCTATAAACAAAGTGGTGTAAGAGACCACTTCATCGGGTGTGCAATTAGCACCAAGGTTAATGTTTTCCACGACACCTTCTTTGATCGAAATGTCAATAACGATTATAGTAGAGATGTTACCCATATTCCCCTCAGAGAGAGTATATTGTGTGAGGATAGGAGATTGTGGAGTATCGGTAACATCGGGAGGGGAGACAGAGTTTATGTCTCGGTGAATTTCTTCCAACGGTGGAAGAAAAGAGGATCGATGATGGTTATCATCCCAAGGTAAATCATCGATACTGAGCATTTCCATAATCGATTCGTTAGAAGGAAAAATGTGGGAAATGTAATCGACAACAGATGATAGGGAATCCAACCATGAGGGCATCGAGTAGGCATCAGATGCCAATAAATGTGGGTTGTTTGGAGAGGAAGAGGCGGATTGAATAGCTACGTATGCGGCCTCAGCTAGGCTAAGTGGCATAGTGTCACTGAGCACATCGAATTCCAAAGGATTAGGTACAACCCAAGGATCATATGATTCCAAGGATTGATAAGGCATAGTCGAGACCATATTGACGATTACAATATGATGTGCGGTAGGTGGAAGTGGTGTAGGGAAAGTACCCATAAGGCTAGAATATTTCAATAAGCCAACACCAACGCTTTCATACATAACTGGGTGGTCTCCCAAAAAAGGAATGTTGTTGGTGGCAGGGATGCGAGCGTCGGGTGTACAAAAATCAAGCTGATCGACGGTGACAATTTTTCCTTGATGGGGGAATTGTACACATCGAAACACCGACGAGGCGACGACAGTCATAGCATAGAACCAACTTCTTCCGAGTAGTAGGTTGTAATCGAGGGGGGCATCGACCACCTCGACGTCAACGGTAACAGTTTTACCGCCCAACTGAACGGCTAAGGATTGTAATAATCTGTGAGGATGAAAACCTCGTCCATTGAAAGCGCATAACATCGTAGGGGATTTGTTAAGGGCAGGTGATTTTAAGCCTTTCCAGCAAGCTAAGGACATGACACAAGTAGAGGCTCCCTCATCCAAGATAGTTCGGTGTATTTGTTGATTGTGAACAACAACATCGATTTGAAAAGCTAACTGGTGGGAGAGTCACGGTTGATGATCGTCTAGATTAAACATGAGGTTGTTCGATGACTCGGGATCGAAAGCGCCGATAGCGGCTAAGAGCATTCTACGTTGGCTGGGACAGTGTTGTAGAACTTCCAAGGCGGACATGGAACATGGTGCTTGGGTCAAATCTTCTACAATGTTGTAGTTTTGGGCAGCCCGTGAATTAGGATTGAAGGTAGATTTCCGAATGGTGCTCTTAGGAGGGCGTAAGATGGAGTCAAAAGAAGGTTTCTCAATCTGAAGTGGCCCGGATGGAGGGCTAGTAGATGGAGTAACAGAGGATGGTAATGTGTCCGGGGTGGAACCATTAGAAGTCCTTGGTTTATCAGGTTTAACTGGCGTGTCATATGTTGCAGAGCGAGTGGTGAGATTAACCCCATTGAACATGTAAATGTGAGCACTTGTCGAGGCTTCATCATGGGGTGGGTTGGAACTGCCCCCTGTGGTGGGGGTTTGGGCAACCAAAGATTGCTGCTGCGGAAAAGGCTGAGTAAGCACAGCAGGTTGTGAATTTCCCTTGAAAAGATTGGCCACTTCATCGCGATGTGGACAGTCTCGGGTGTAGTGATCGTCACCACAAATGAGACATGGGAATTTCGGTTATTGTTTTTTGGTTGATTTTTTGGTTGTTCGTTATTGTTTTTCTTTGGTTTGTTTCTCACTTTCTTCTTGCCCCCGGTTTGTTGTGAAGGGGTCGATTGGACCGCATTCACATCAGAGACCTGAGTTTGAGAGGGGCTAGAAGAGGGTGCAGTCAGGCTGGGAGAAGCCGTCGAAGCAGGCCACTGAATCATTCCAGTCAAATGGGTAGTAGATTGGGTTTTGACGGCACCAATAACTCCATCCGTGTGGGAAGAAGATGATGGTTTGGATGGATCGTTAGTGTCATGGGTAGCGTTCGATATCAACTCGTACAGAGTACTGGATTGTGAATAGACTAAGTCTAAGTACTGAGCTCGAGCAATAGCTTCTTCCTCAGTGACTACGCCGCCCATGGCAACATCACGAGCGATTTGGGGTAACAGTGATTTAGTGAACCATTCCTCTAACAATTGGTCAGGAATGACTGCTTTGATTAGCCTTCGTCGTCGTCTCCATTCATGAATATGATCGGAGATATGTATGGAAGTTTTCTGACGAATGGAGGTTAATAGTTCAGTACCCGTCTCTTATCGAATGGGCAGTTGGAAGTGTGTGAGGAAGGACATGGCAAGGGAGTTGAAATCATGAAAAGATGCGCGTGGTAGTTCAATATACCATTTCCCTGCGGAACCCGTAAGCGTTCGTTGGAAAAGATGCAAATGAATAGAATCGTCCATGAGGGAGTTGGATGAACACCATAAATGGAAAGTCATCATGTGGTTGTTTGGGTCTTCTCCGAACTTTCCGTTGAATTTTGGGATATCAGAAAAAAGTTTAGCTGGAATAGTTGGCCAAACCGGAGAATGATAAATAGGGTCATTCGTTAACCGGGACAAGTCTGGAAGATCCAGGGTAGCCAGAAAAGGTAGTTGTTCGTTAACCTGTGGGTAATGTTGGTGTGGCAGAGGGACACCAGTAGGGCCCATTACTGGGTTATGTGGGTAATTATAACTAGTGGGCCCTCTTGTATGAGGTTGGTTTTGACCAGAGTACACAGGATTTGAGGTGTTTTGAGAAGCATGTGTGAGGGGAGGATAACCGGATGGGTTTTACGGGTTATAGGTTGGGTTTGGAATTTGTCCATAAGGGGGTTGTTGCGGAGTCCGAGAATTTTGTCCTGCCGAGAACTGTGGGTTTCCTTGAAAAAGGACGTTCCATGGATTAGGTGCGACAGACACATTTTGTCCGTGTGGTTGATGGTAGACTCCAGATTGGGGGTGCCCCCCAGCATGAGGGTGCCCCCCAAATGGAATTTTCCCTTCTGTGGGATGATGCCCCCCAGCTTGAGGTAGAGTTCCCG
Source organism: Picea engelmannii (assembly GCA_009831015.1). Taxonomy (NCBI): domain Eukaryota; kingdom Viridiplantae; phylum Streptophyta; class Pinopsida; order Pinales; family Pinaceae; genus Picea; species Picea engelmannii. Next base: position 265,482 of record ML787334.1, on the reverse strand, counting down.
AAATTTGAGAACCAGACGTAAATGATTGACCAGTGCCGCCGAGTGGATTAGGACCACCAAGACCGGTCCCTCCAGGTTGTTGGATAGGTATGGAAATTCCCGGTACAACTTGGGTAGTAGTAGCTTGGGTAGTGGTGGCAGTGAAGGCATTCAGTGCTCTAAACCCAAAAGGGAGTGTAGGTCTTGGTGTTACAGGTGTGCCAATCATAGCTTGGTTGACCACTGCGTTACCGGTGGGAATAGTTAGAATGTGCAGGACCATTGTAGAATGGGTCGTCTGGAGGGGAAGGGTAGACCTTGGGCCAACGGACAGTATGTTTGGACCAACGGGCGGTGTGGCTGTAAAAGTGGTGGTACCGGTAAAATGGTTTAGGGGTACGGTGTAGGAGATGGGTGCATTGGCACCTTCCCCTGTTCCATAAAGATCTCGCACTAGGCGTGGTGGGCTTTGAACAATGTATGTGGTCCAAAAGGGGTCATTGGATAAAGGGTTTTGATGAGACCCAGTCGGGATGTCAGAAGGATTGACGACGGCAAATTCACCAGTGGAATTCAGTTGGAGGACACGTCATTCATATCCCTCTGGAATGCGGAAAGCTTTCGGAGACTCTGAAACAATTCGAAAATTCTCCAAAGGAGTGGGAACTTCTTCCTGGGGAGTTGTAGTATTTTGAACCTTGCTCTGTTGAGGAGATTCCTCTGTAGACTGAGGGGGTAAAGGGGTATTTCCTTCCATATTTTCTGGAGGAAGTCCCTGTAGCCTCCGCGAACAGCGTGGAGGTTCGATGTTGGCGAAAAAAGAGTCGACGAAAGAGATCTATGGCCAACTACCGAGAAGAAACAGCATACGCTAATAGAAATATAAGAATCACAACCAAGCAAACAGGACGTTCTTTTGATGACCGTACTAGTTGGTGATGAAATCCAACGTCGCGTGATCAAGTCCAGAAGGGGCGAGGATAGGGTGGAACAGTTACAATGGCGACCTACTTAATGGACTTATGCCTTAGTGCAAGCTTCCACATAGTAATTGTGGATTTACCCTCCAAGGATCCCGAGTGAGTTTGACCAATGTTTGCTCCAGGTACAATGAGATTTCCCGTCACTGTCACCTTGTGTAATACCCTAAAGATTATGGCCACTAAGGTTACCAATTTGCAGTCAGCCCCTGGGCGGGAACAGTCGACGGTCCGATCCGAACGTACGGGCAGGGTATCGAGCCCGAAATCGACTAAAAGGATTCCACACAGTAATTGTCGATTTACCTTCAAGCGATCCCCATAATACGATCTGACCACCACAATCAGTTAAACCACGGAGGGATAATCTCCGTAACTCACCCGAATGTGACCTCGTGCGTAACCCCTGTGTGAGAGGGGGATCCCAGATAGACTTATACGATAATTGGATTTGACTCTCCCTAACTCAAGATGCTACTGTTTGTTTTGGAAACTTTGGAGAGTTATGCTCACAGCCTAATCCAAAGTACTAAGCCTATTCTACTGTTGGTGGAGGATCCCAGAAAAGAAAAAGTACTAGATAATTTTTAATTAGCGCACATTTTATAGCTGTTCTTTACTCAAAAGGGGTGCATGGAAGTGAAACGAATGGAATTATGACTCAGTCCCAAAAATGCATCAAAGATGATAAGGAGCCATTTCTTTTCAATGAACATCTATTTAAGGGAGAGAGAGAGTTCTTTTCACTAACAAGCACTAATAAGGAATTCCCTCAAACAAGTCTTCTTCAAATCAAATCCTGATGTGATGCTAAAACTTTGAGATACCTTCTAATATGAGAAATCAATCATGAAGATACTTTTTATTGTTTGCATACGAATAATGACTAATTCAAAACAATGCTCATCTTGCTAATTGTCTTCTTGGATGAATGAAAATCAGACCAACACAAGCAATAATCATGCAAACAATACACCCTCTTGTTGTAATCAAAACGAAAAGCGAAAGAAAAGAAACAATCAAAGAAAAACCAAGAACTTCATACCAAAAGGAATGTCAAAGAACAATGATCTTAACTAAAATCAAAATGAAGAGATCTGTAGGCCTTTGATGATTTTCACCAGAGTTTTTGTTCAGTTAAACAAAGAGAAAGACAATGCATGGGTTTCAAACTCCAAATGACAGAAAAGCTCAATAGCAATAGTGAAGAAGGCTACAAAATCGAAATAGCAAGATGTTTTTTCTTCAAAGAAGACAGATGTCAAGGCTGGGAAGGAAGAAGGATTGACTCACAAGGTGACCCAGCAAGAGAAACACAGAGGCAAAACCCTGAAAAAACAATTCCGGAAGGTTTCTTGGCCAAAGAGGGGGTGGCGCTCTGTTGCCAAAGGTAAGGAGCATTATAGTGCTCTATGTAAGGCACTCAGGGAGCGTTGGTGCTCTATTAACACAAGGACAGGGGCGCCAGGTTCAAAAATCTTTTAAAAATGTCAAAAATTCAAAAATTGCAGTTCAATTTCGACAATTAGGTTGAGTGTGATGGGGTAGAGAGTCAATCGGCTCATGAAACCAATCAAAAGAGGAGTGAACCAGGTCTGAAATAATCAAGGGGTAAAAACAAGGTCTATGAGGACAAATCAAAGCAAAAAGCTTCGATTTAAGGACTCCCCAGTGGAGTCGCCAGTTTCTGTTGTAGGAAAATCTCCCTGCAGACAGGTAGATTGCCTCAAAGAGCTAGACCCTAACTCTAAGACATAAAGTGCTTAACGTGGACACTGACTTCCTTTCAGATATACAAAAACTAATACATGAGAAGGAAGGATGATAGAGGTACCTTTTAATCGACGTTTGTCCCTACACGCTCTGAATCGAACTCTGAACTCTCGCTCCTCGCTGAGTCCTATAGACAAACAAAGTACGACTACTTCCTATTATATTGACATTAGCTTGAAAATAGATCTATCTATCAATGATAAGTTCATGTAAAATCAGACACGAACTAGAAAGAAACAAGCCAAGCGTGTCATATTAATGAGAATAATGACAATAGTACTTAGAATCGTAGATGCGAATGCGACAGCTTCGTCAAGTCCCCTTCATCTAACCCTTGCTCGAAAGATCCACAACCTAGATGAAAACAGCTTGAGTGATCACTCTCCTTTGGCTGACTATGTGTTTCCTATGATATCATAGGTTTCATGCTACCAATTCTTCCCTCTTTTCACCATCATAGAGCTTGCTTATATAGGTTAAGAGGAGCTTAACCTCTTGAGTTATATTTAGAATAAGTTGAGGAACCTCCTCCTTAGATCAGGGATATCCTGATGGAACCAAGAATTTGAATGCAACTGCCTTCTAAACTTGAAATATCCTCCCCTTATTCTCCTCAACGGGCCAACTACTGTCTCAGATTAGGCAGCGCTCCCTCAAAATGGGCATCAGAGCGCTATAGCGCTCCCTAGGAAGCTTGAGGGAAGCGCCAACGCTCCAAGGGTGGATAGCGCTCCTTCAGAGGGGCAGGCAAGCGTTATAACACTCCTTGAGGCCTTATAGGGGAGCGCCAGCGCTCCTAAGGCTGATGTAGGGGAGCGCTCACCTTCAGAACCTTTGTTTAAGAGCTCTTCTCAGGTGTTAAGAGTTCCTTGACTTCAGTTAATCAATTCTTCTTCTCCAAATCAAGTGTATGAGATGTTTTAAGTTCCTCCTTAGTGTCGTCGTTATGGAAGTATTCTTGAACAACGTTTGCGACACTTGCGAACAACTTGTGCCACTTGCGAAAGTTGTAAGGAAGATGTGACACTTACGACAATTGAGAGGAACATGCGACACTTATCCAGTTGAGTAATTTTGACATGTAACATAAGGAAAACAAAATTATGATGCCCCATCCCTTAAACGAGTATTTAGGGGTCGGGTGTGTTACATAATGATCTCAAGATATTTTGGAAAATGGTTTGATATTTGATTTCTTCTCCTAATGCTCTCACTGATTTGGTCACTTCATCCACTCTTTGAAGATATTCTTCTATGTTCTCTTCTTATTTCATTTTCAAGTTTTCAAATTGTGTTATGTAGGTTTCTAGTTTGTCCTATTTGACCTTTCTATCTCCTTCATATATGACCTTTAGTTTGTCCCATATTTATTTTGTTGACTTACAATGCATTACTTTCACAAATACAGGGTTGGCTAATCCTCCTAGGATTCCATTAGTTTCTCTTGCATTTTAATTACAAAGATTCTTTCCAGTTGTATCTGTGGGAGTAGTATCAGGTGCAGTGTAGCCATATTCTACATATTTCCAAATATCACACCCCAGAGACATTAGATAACTTTTCATCCTCCCACTCCAAAATGTATAATCATCCCCTTTGAACATAGGTGCTATGTTGGAAGACATTCCCTCTTGTTGATCCATTGTATTATGCATATTCTACCTTCCAGTTATTAGACTATGTTGAAGGCGTCGACTCTAATACCAATTGTTGGAATGTAGTTCAATACTGAGAGGGGGGGTGAATCATTATTGATATCTTTTAACAATTATTAAATAATATTTTATTAACTTTATTGATCAAGAAGAACTTAAGTAAATAACTTCAATAAATATAAACTCAAAATACAAATTACATGTTTTTATATAAATGATTGATTTTAGAGCACCAACTCTAGGAGACACTAATCCCCTTGTTTCAGGGCACCAACCCTAGGAAGCACCAACTCCCTTGTTTCAAGGCTCCAACCCTAGGAAACACCAATTCCATTGTTTTAGGGCACCAACCTTAGGAAGCACCAAATTCATTGTTTTAGGGCACCAAACCTAGGAAGCACTAACTCCCTTTCTTTAAACTTTAATTAGAAAAGGATACCAATCCTTCCTTTCTCCTCCCTTCCACCCTAACTTCATAAGTATCTTTGTTTTTCTTCCTTGGACTCTCCATAGGTTTTTCTTCATAAGGGACACTTTTATTTCACCATACCTTTACATTTATATATTATTCCAATATGTATGAAATTGAACCATTTTGTCTTTTTAATAATGAGCCATTGCACCTCTTCATTTAATTAAGACAAATGGTAATTTTTAATTGATTTTCGAACACCAAATTAGATAGTTATTTTCGTATGAAGTTTCTTGAGCGAGGAACACAAATTTTAAAATTCTACGACATGGGATTTGTCCAAAACATGCCCAATTTGCCGACTACAGGAAATTTCCCCATAAAATGTGTGAGTTGGACGGTACGAGTGGTTCTTTTAAGGAAAATTTCCTAGATTTACTATTATGGTTGCCTTCTAAACTTGCCAAAAAAATCATCCACTTCAACAACAAAGATTTGGTCACAGATTTGCACGTTCAATAGCTATGACCGAGAGTTATGTACTTGGTGATTCTCCTCTTAAACACCTATTATTCATGTTCTTACTCCATGTAACCCAACATTGTGGCAACAGGATAAAAATGGCGCTTAATCTCCAAGTTCCTTACATGTTGGCTCTTTATCGCACATGTGATCATAACCTGTGACCAAGGGCTGGAACCAAATCCTTCGTAGTTTTTCCTTCGGGATATTCTCCATTTACAATCTTCCAACTCTCTTGGAGTTAGACCTATCGAATTGGTCATAAATCAATGTTGAATGCTTACTCTCGGTTAACATCTCCCCCTTACAGTATCCTTCCTTTGTCTTAATCCAAATGCTATGACTTAATCAAGTGTTGAGATGAATAGTATTTATTTATTTCAGGACTTCGGTACTCCAGGACTCTGGGATATTACAAGTCTAAAGTCCTTCATCTCCCCCAGAGTTATACCTCCGAAGTACTTACGCCATCCTTCCATTTCTTTATCTAATAGCTCACATTACTATTGAATTCTTTCCTGGATCTAACGATTGGTGGAATTCTTTCATTTTCATATATTAAATGACTTCCACTAATAACACATAACTACATTCCCATTGGGTACCTTCCTATGGACCCCATATTACCTCCCTAGGTATACTGCACTTATTGTTATGTTTTTTTAGATGCTTCACAAGAATAGAACATTGGGGTCTTGGAAAAAGAAGTATAAATTGTTGGGTGGCCTCCTACATATTTCATATTTCATATTTCATATATTTAAATATGTATAATATAAAATTGAAAATTTTTATTTAAGTAAAATTTTAATTGAATATAGACCATGATAGACAAAAGAACTATGCAGACATGAAGAGGACTCCAACAAAGTTCAAAGCAGGGGATCATATGTATCTCTGAGTTAGACCTAGGAAAATCTCCTTGAGGATGGGAGCTTGTGCCAAGTTGGAACCTCGGTATTGTGTACCCTTTGAATTTTTGGATAGAGTTGGACTAGTAGCCTATCGGTGAGAACTCCCCCCAACAATGAAAGAACATAATGTCTTCCATGTTTTTTTATTAAAGAAGTATGTACATGATCCTAATCATATTATTGATTGGTTTGTGATTCAGGAGGAACCAAAGGGAGAATTTTTGCCAAAACCTCAATGTATAATAGACAGGAAGGAAACCCCACTCAATAACAGAACCATTTCACATGTCAAGGTGCAGTCAAAACACTTTGGCCCATATGAGGCTACATGGGAAATGGAGGATTCCATGAGACATGCATATCCATTTTTGTTTACTTCTATACATACAAAGCACATCGATAGATAGAACATATAGGGCGATGTTCCTTTAAGGGGGAGAGGATTGCAATACACATGTTTCCCCCAGTCTGTAAATATCATTATAACTAGCCAAGAGACTATGGAAGACCAAATATGTGTAAATGTTTGATTTGATGAACCTTTGTATAAAGGATCAATGTATGGATTTTTTGTTATTAGTAGAAATTGAATATGTGTTGCACAACTGCTGAAAGGGGGAAATTTTTCCAAGATAGACCATGGATTCTATCAGAGAGATGGTGAGGGAAAACCAAGAATGGTTGAGATGACCCTCACAAGACCAGTACCTATTGGGTGTAATTTCTCAACAGTCCTCTGACCCGGAAATGAATTACTAGTCAGCCTGGTAGTTGGAAGGCCATCCTCAAGAGTTAATGAGGATATGGGGTAGGTTACCCATCTGTAAGGATTCTAGGCTTGAGCATGAATTGGGATTCACACCCACACAACCTTGGTGAGGAAGGAAATAAAGGACCTAATTCAGGGATAGAGACAGATCTGCAAGATAGAAGAGTAGAGAAAACACTCTCCCAAGAAGAGAAGGGAAGCATACCTCGACTCTAGAGTTGAGAGGAAAATATGAGTAGTAAGCTCGTTTTTGGGTGAAGGAATCCACGGGTTGGGTATGGCTACAATCTGATAAACGAGACTCACGAGTGACTGAGTAAGCACTCATGCATACTTCCTTACTTGGAGTAGAGAAAACCAGTTGCCAATTTCCTATGTGGGGGGGGGGGAGTAACCTTCATCCCTGACTATTTTGGAGCAAGGAGAAAGAATCTCTCTTATAGAATCATGGTCTAGCTCAAGGGTGACTAGTGGTAAATCCATTAGAAGTGACTGCTCCTATGGTTGGGAGGAAACATGAACCCCTTTCAGCAGTTTCTTCACATTTTCCATTTTTGATAAGTATTTTCATACCCTGTGTAATATATTGGATGTAATAATGAAAGGTCTATGTTGATAATTAAGTCTTTCAGTATTTGAAAAATTATTAGAAATGCTCTTTTTTTTCTTTAAATTGTTATATCTATATGATCTTGATTTATCTCAGTTTAGTTGCTAGAGAGTCGGGGTAGGAGTAACTAAAACTCCTAAGTTATGTTGATACTTTTAATTCGCCTCACAGGGAATGTTAAGTTCATATCTATGGAGAAGAGCATTTTCCCTTCAGACTATCCACCTATCTGACTGAGGGCTCATGCCCGTGTCCTTAACCCCTTTGATTCAAAAAGGGATTTTCAATTTGCCCCCAAGAATTCGCAAAGGACCCATGTGACCAGGGCCTAGGAACCCTGTGCTAGTCTAAAAGGAGCTAGCTCTTTCGACTTCGAGACTTCAAGACTTATGACTCCACAACCCTAAAAAACAGTCGAAGGCTAAAGTCGTGAATTGATGAGGGCTTTCAATCTGGGGATCCTGTGTAGATCCCTCTCAGCCATTAGATTGGGCGTAGGAAGGGAAGTGTTAAGTGCTTCAGCTAAGTCCTACTTCAGGATAATAGGAGTGGTATAATGCTGAAAACTCCTAAATCTCAGAGTCACTGAGTAAATAGGAACTATTGAAAATGGAGGGACATGTGTCCATAGATAAACGGTTATACAGGAGTCTAGGTATTTGGAGATATAGGGATGCACGAGTAAATCCTGTATGTAGATTCTAGGTACGTGTGGCGATAGATCTGAGGTGGTTGAGAAGGAAAGACGAGATATACACGTTGAACTCCTGAATGTCGAACTGTCGAAGTGATGAGGACCATCGATATTTGGATCCTTTTGGATCCCTCTCAGTTGTTGATCTAAGAAACCACCCTTGATTACCCAACCCATTAGGAATGCATCGTGGAGAGACAAGTGGGCCTACCTATCCACTGTCAAAGGTTTTCTGTTGAACTAAGACCGTTGTATTAATGGGTACCTGGAAAGCGATCCCGTGGTCCGGAGACTTCGTACTCCAGAGGAATTTGGCCAAGGGTTTTCAAGGTGTCAAAACCACTTAAATAAATCTCAGTTGTTGATAGGAAGAGGATGTGTAGCACCAGATCCAAGAGTCTTGGGCCTTAGCTCTTTAGGGGATTTGCGTCGAGAGGATTCGGTAAGATCTAAGACCTGGAGCTGGAAAGTAACAAGGACTGTGGATCTATGGATCCACGTGGGTGAATACCAACCGTATGATCGGGGTTCATGTGCCTCACTGACGTCATCCTGGGTGATGTGGACCCACAACCAAGGTGCCATGTGTCACCCAGATTTGGCAAATTCAGAGTCCCTTTATGATTGTTAAGGAATGACATGTGTCACGTCCTAATGAGGACACCAATCACCCCGTGAACCTCACCACGTGTCAACTTTTGGTTTGTTCCCGCCTAGCCAACGTGGCTAGTGACGTATTCGGGACTCCAGAATTTTGGATAACTTTGGCATTCATAATATTTAGGGAACGCTACAATATAGAGAATTCAACGTAAATTGTTGAATGTCAATTGTTGAAGGGCCAAAGCCATGTAGCAATAATTCGAAATATTCGAGTGTAGTTTAATAAAGGAATGTCCAATGACGATCATCGACCGCCAAACGTCAATGGACCAATGACAACCGTCAACCATCTAAACACTGAAACATAGGACGTTCAACATCGAACGTCGATCACCGAAGGGCTAAGGCCACATGGTGATATTTCGGGAATTCAGGGATTAGGAGAAAGGAGTGTTCCACGCCGAATGTCAAATCCCTTTTTAATGGTAGGATCTCACCAGAGGACATGAACCATTGATTTCCTTCTTTTTTCGATGATATGAGAATTTGACAACATCGTTGGAACTCCCAAAGTCCGGGAACTTTCGAAGTGTCGAAACCTTTGCTAACAAAGACTCTTAGATCCTGGTTTTGAGCCCTAGGTCACGAGGAGGATTGTTGGGTAAGTGCTATATTATTTTCACATGTGTGTGTGGGCGTGTCAAATTCAACAACTGCATCTAACGATCCCTCTAGTAGTTTTCGATATAAAACTTTGTGTACTATGTGAATGAGCCATTGACTAATTTCTATTTTTCTTAAGAATCTATATGCATTTCTTTACTTCGCAGGTTTAAAACTTACATTTGGTATCAGAGCTCATTTTTGGCTTCAGAGGGATGCCTTTGTTGCTGAGGGTTTGGCTTGATATTGATAGATCAAGTTTATATTGGGTCTATAATAAACTTGGGTTTAGTGGGAGCTTTTAAAGTGGAGATTCGAGTATATAAAGAGGAATGGCGAGCTCATCTAGAATCGAGATAGAGAAGTTCAACGGTAAAAACTTTGAGCTATGGAAGCTTAATATGGAGGACCTTCTTGTAGACAAAGAACAATGGATCATTGTGGATCCTGTTACACAGCCTACTGGTACGCAACCTACTGGCACACAGTCGATTGGTACACAAACTACTAGTACACCACCTACTGGTATGTCGAAGGAAGATTGGGAGAAGTTGGACAGAAGATAAAGGAGTACTATTCAAATCTGCCTAGCAGAATCGATGTTCTTGAATGTCTCAAGAGAATCTACAGCCAATAAACTATGGGATAAGTTAGGGAATTTGTATCGATCAAAGTCCCTGGTAAACAAGTTGTTTCTTCGAAAGAAGTTGTATCATCTTAGGATGGAAGATGGAGATTATGTGACAGAACATCTAAATGCCTGTAATACTCTGGTAAGTCAACTTGTTTATGTTAATATTACGACTGCAGAAGAATATAAGTGTATTACTTTGTTATGTTCTTTGCCAGAATCTTGGGATAATCTAGTTGTAGCAATTGGTGGTACCACTCAATCTACATTGAAGTATGAGGATGTAGTTGCATCCTTGTTATCTGAAGAGATGAGGTGGAAAAACATGGATGGTCATAGCATAGATGCTTTATTTATAAGAGGTCATACCCAAGACAGGAATCCTGGTAAGTCTTCGGGGGGGAGACCTAAATCTACAGGTAGATCTAAGTCTCCAGGACAATTTTTGAGAAAATGTTGGAAGTGTGGTAAAATAGGGCATTATAAGAAAGATTGCAATTCTAAGAAGATTTATAAACCAAAGGGGCCTGATAGTACCTCTTCCACAGAGGCGAAAACCTCCACTGAAGAAGGAGGTGATTTTTACCTGGCATCTACAGGTACACATGTAGATCGTGATGTATGGTTGATAGACTTAGGTGCATCATACCATATGACTCCTCATAGGGAGTGGTTCTCTGAATATGGAAAATATGATGGTGGTGATGTATTCCTAGGAGATGACTCAATAGCCAAAATCATGGGACGTGGAAGGGTTAAGTTGTTGCTAAAAGATGGAAGGATTAGAACTCTCCCTAGGGTTCTGCACATTCCAAAACTAGCTAGGAGCCTAATATCTGTAAGAAAGTTGGATGATGCAGGAGTGAATACTGTATTTGGAAAGAACACTTGCAATATGGTACGAGGAGAAATGGTGTTGATGAGGGGAGTTTGGTGTGGAAATATGTACAAGTTATTGGCAAGAACTTATATTAATGGGTGTAACAGTTTTGTTGTCCCTGAGAAAGGAAATGAAGGAGACAAGACCAATACTGTCCAAGAAAAGAAGACCATGTTGTGGCATCAAAGACTGGGGCATATTGGAGAAAAGGGCCTTCGAACACTACACGATAAAGGTATGGTTGAAGGTATGGCTAATTGCACTCTGGATTTTGATTTATGTGAACATTGCATATATGGTAAATAGAATCGAATAAGATTCCCATCTAGTGCTACAAGAGCAAAGGGGATCTTAGACTTGATACAAAGTGATGTACTTGGACCTATGCTTGTTCCATCACTAGGTAAGTATGTGTATTATGTTTTATTCATAGATGAATTCTCAAGGAACACATGGATTTATTTTCTTAGAAATAAATCTGAGGTATTTGATAAATTTAAAGAGTTTAAGGCTCTAGTAGAAAATCAGATAGACAAGAAAATAAAGTTATTGAGAACAGATAATGGTGGATAATTCTACGGAAATGAATTCTAAGAATTCTGTAAGAAGTATGGTATAGCAAGGCATAAGACTACTCCATACACTCCTCAACAGAATGGAGTTTCATAAAGGATGTATAGGACATTGATGGAAAAAGCAAGCAGCATGCTCAGCGGTGCCGATTTCGGACAAGAATTATGGGCAGAGGTAGTGGGTAAAACATTTTACCTGGTCAATCGATCACCCTCATCAGTGTTGGATGATAAAACTCCACATGAGGTATGTACTGGAAAGAAACCCTCTCTTCAACATCTTAGAGTGTTTGGTTTTGATGCTTATGTACATGTTCTAAAGGAAAATAGGAGTAAGTTGGATAAAAAGGTTGAAAAGTGTATCTTTATTGGTTATAAAGATGGTGTGAAAGGTTATAATCTTTGGAACCCATAAACCAAGAAGACTATTTACAGTCGAGATGTTGTGTTCAGAGAGGTAAAATATTTTTCCAAACAAGAATTCCTACCAAGGCCAGAAGAACCTGAGAAAATAGAGTTGGAGTTCGATAATTAAAAATATGAATCATCTAAAGAAGATGAAGCAGAAGAAGAAGAAGAAGAACCTCATACCCTAGTATTGAGGAGATCAGTTAATGAAAAAAGGCAACCATAAAGGTATAGTCCACCTAATTTTCATTCCAATTTTTATTTATCTATCACTGATGATGATCCTAGAACTGTCAGAGGATAGTAAACTATGGAAGAAGGCCATGGTTGAAGAAATGGATGCCTTGGATAAGAATGAGACATGGTATATAGTTGAGTTGCCAGCTGGAAGAAAATATGTTGGTAGAAAATGGTTGTTTAAGAATAATTTTAATGCAGAAGGAAAAGTGAAGAAATACAAAGCTCGGTTAGTAGAAAAAGGTTATTCCGAGGTAGAGGGAATTGACTTTGGTGATATTTTTTCTCTTGTTGCTAAGTTAACTTCTATTATATTTCTTTTATCTATTGTTGTTTCTTTTGATCTTGAAGTGGAACAGATGGATGTGAAGACATGATTCCTACATGGGGATCTGGAAGAAGAAATCTACATGAAGCAGTGAGAAGGCTTTGTAGTGAAGGGAAAGAAAGAGTTGGTCTGTAAGCTAAGGAAGTCACTATATGGTCTGAAGCAATCACTTAGGATGTGGTACCAAAAGTTTGACACATACATCCTTTGATTGGGATTTGTGAGAAGAAGGGTTGATCACTATGTATATTCCAAGCAGGTTGGTAATCACTTCATTTATGTAGTGTTGTACATTGATGACATGTTGTTGGTAGGAAATAACATGGATGTTATCAAGGAGGTGAAATCCTAGCTATCCTCCAAATTTGACATGAAGGATCTCATTGCTGATAACTTCATTCTAGAAATGGAAATTAAAAGAGATAGTGCAAACAGGAAACTCTGGTTGAATTAGAGAAAATATGTTGAGACGGTATTGCAGAGGTTTAATATGCATGGAAGTAAACCGTTCAAGGTTCCTATCCCTGTAGGTGTAAATTTATTTGCATATCAGTGTCCCAAGACACAGGAAGAAGAAGAGGACATGTCCCATGTTCTGTATGCTAGTGCAGTTGGCAGTTTGATGCATGCAATGGTTTGTACTAGACCGGGCATTGCACATGCAGTGGGAGTTTTGAGCAGTTATATGTCAAAACTAGGGAAGGAGCATTGGACAGCAGTAAAGAGGGTCTTCAGGTATTTGCGTGGAACTACCAATTATGGATTGTGCTACCAAGGAAGACCAAGATTGGACAGAGTGGTGGACATACATGGCTTTGTTGATGTAAACTGGGTTGGAGATCTAGATCGCAAAAGATCTACAAGTGGGTATGTGTTTAACCTATTTGGAGGAGAAATCAGTTGGATGAGCAAAAGATAGGTTGTAGTGGCACTCTCAACTATAGAAGTTGAATACATGGCAACCATTCATGCAAGTAAGGAAGTAGTATGGTTGCAGAGATTGTGTTCGGGTATTGGGTTGGTACAACAAAAAGTGAGATTAGATTGTGACAGTCAGAGTGCAATATTCCTGGCAAAGAACCCAGGTTATCATTCGAAGACAAAGCATATTGATGTTTAGTATCACTTTTTGAGATACATGGTTAAGGAAAAGAAGGTGTTGTTGGAAAAAGTTTGACACATTGAAGAATGTTGCAGATTCATTGACAAAGTCTGTGAGCACATAAAAGTTCTCTTGGTGTAGAGTAACAATGGGCATTATTGCCCTGGATTGTTGACTATAAAATCTTGTGGACCCCTGGATGCAAAGAAAACAATAAGTGGGAGAATTTTGGGTAAGTGTTATATTCTTTACATGTGTGTGTGGGGGCGTGTCAGATTCGACAACTGTGTTTTTTTCTATTTTTAGCGGTTTTCTAAATTAATCTTGGATTAAGGGATTAGGGTTTTGGTATCTACGGAATACCTAAAAACATTGTATATATTGTATGGTGAATGGTGAAATTTGATATAATGAATATAAGAAAGGTTTTCTCGGTTGAGGGTTTCCGGTATAAATCTCTGTGTACTATGTCAATGAGCCATTTATTAATTTATGTTTTTTTTAAGAATCTATATGAATTTCTTTACTTCGCAGGTTTAAAACTTACAAGGACCCCGCTAGCTGGTTCAAGCGCACGGTGAGAAATGTAAATTTCAAGGGAGCTGAATAAGAGGGTTTTTCTTAGTAAGGGACCAAAAATGAACCAGGAAAGAAAAAAATTGATGCCCCATCTTTGAACTGGTATTTAAGGGGTTGGGTATGTTACAGCTAAAAGAATTAGTGCGTAGCCAACAAGAGTTTCCAAAGGACCCATGTGACCAAGGTCTGGGAACCCTACGCTAGGCCCTAAAGAAGTTAATCCTTATGGCTTCGGAACTCCGAGAGTTCAGAACTTCAGAGTGCTTCGACACTTCCATTAATAAATCGGCCAAAGACAAATGATAGTTATGGTTACCCACTAGGTTAACCAGCGCCTGGCGGTTTCCTTTTCCGAGACAGTTAGACTTGCCCACCATTAAACCTAGATCCACTCTGTTATCGTGAAGTAACATAAACCACCAATCTGAGAGTATTCGATAGCCCCTTAGCCATTGGATCCACGTCGAGGAAACTTTGATAGAGTCCCACTCCGTAAGAACGGGGAGTATATATCATCAAGCCCCTGAAATCTGAAGCCACGAAGTAATGACAGCCGTGGATCTGAAAATCTAGTGGAAAGCACTCTCAGCCATTAGATTAAAATTAGTGAAGATGAAACGCTAATCACTTCGACGAAGTTTCACTTTGAGAGAATAGAGGTGGCTTAACGCAAAAACTTCTGAATGTCGAAGCCGGGAAGTGTTAAGAGCCATAGATCTAAGGGCCTATAACTTCGACCCAAGTGATCGAGGCTATAACCTCGCTCAATTTCTTTAGGCACTTACCTCCTATCAAGGATTGATGCTCATGCTTGAATCAACGTGGATATCTACGATCAAGGACGATTGCAGAGTCCCAACTAGCACGACGTAAATCTCCTTTCCCGAGTTCCACAATAGAAACTGCTCGCCTGAGGTGGAATCAATACCAACCATTGATCCTGCAGAATCTATAGATCGATGGTATAAGAGGATTGCAGAGGTTAAAATTTCCCAGATGATAGTTCTACCCCCGATCTTCACAACTTCTCTCCACCATAGATCTCACTGTGGAGCGAGTAGAACCAGCCCCCCCCCCTAAACGTTGAAGTTATGAGTTAACGTAGGAAGTAGATTCATGGATCTATGAGGACACACCTCAATCGTGGGATATAATGAGTATTGGGAGACAACTAGCAGGAAATTCAGACTTCAGAGCTCTGGGAGGTTTGGCAAGTAAAAGAAGTTAGGAACCCTCAGAGGTTGTCAGTCCAGTATTGACATGGCACGTCGACATCACCTAGGGTGATGTGGACCCCTATCCTATATAACACATGTCACCTTGATTTTTTCTTCCCACAAACCCTAAATTCCATTAGAACGCAACACGTGTCACCTCCTTACGAGGACACATGTCACCCCTAGATTTTGTCGTGTGTTGTCCCCCTAGCACATGAATTCTCGACCAAAGGATGGTGGAGTACCCACGACTTCGGGAATTTGACACTCTAGAAGGAAGTATTATTCAAGGTGAGGGAACCTCTAAACACCGAAGTTACAAAGTGATAAGAGTCGTCGATCCGAGGACCCTTTGAGATCTCTCCCAACCATTATATCTAGTACCCGAGACTTCGAGAGTTAGACACTTTGGAGGGAAGTATGGTTCAGGGTGAGGGAACCTCCGAACACCGAAGTTACGAAGAGATAGGAGCTGTATATCCAAGGACCCTTCGAAATATCTCCTGACTATTGATCTATACTGTATTCGACACTTCAAAAAATTCCTACTCTGGGAGACAAGAACTGTGGAGCGGGTAAACTCCCCAAAGGCTGGAGCTACGAATAAGCGTGAACCATAGATATCGAGACCCTTTGGGATCTCTCCTGACCTTTAGATCTCGGCCATGGTCGGTTCGGTGTTGACCACTCTGGTAGTAAGGAGGAAGTCACACCATGAATTCCCTGAACGTCGAAGTTACAAAGTAATGTAGGTTGTAGATCCAGGGGTTACATGGACACATCATGACCGTAATATCGAAGGACTTGGAATGTGATCAGTCCAGGGTGATATGGTATGCTAACATCACCAAGGGTGATGTGGACCCACGTTTGAAGTTCCACGTGTCACCTGGATTCATACATTTCATAGACCCTATAGGCCCATTAACACATGACACATGTCACCCATTAAAGGGGCCATGTGACATCCCCCCCATTGGCATGTGTTCACTTGGTTTATTGGCGGGTGGAGTAGTCGGGGCCCACCTGTCCCTACCTTGACGTTTAATATGTCACCTCATGCAAGGAGAACCCTTCGTGAGTCCGAGACTTTGGGACTCCGGAGATTTGGGGTGTAGTATCACAGATAAACTGAAAGACCCAAAGGCCGAAGCCACGTGGTGAGGTTTCGGGCTTCTTAGGGAGTTTGAGATTTCAGGACTTCATGGAATGTGCATGCAGAATGAAAAATAGGTGTTCAGAGTCAAATTTCTTACTCCCCTCTAGCTTGTGTGTTAAATAGGGAACACGCCCCTCCATTGGATATGAATGTGGATGAAATTCCACTGCAGATGTAGAAATACGAAGATGGTATGAATGAGATAGACCCACGTGATCCTTGATTAATAATGACCTAAGAGCTTCAGGAGGAAATAACTTGCAATCTAGAACTCAGATTTCAGTATGGTCGCAACTGTTAGAAAGATCGTGGCGGGAAGAAGCCGAGGGAGATATCGAAATTAGGACTTGAGATAGTTAAGGAAAAAAAAATTATGTTGCCCCATCCCTTAAAAAGAGTATTTAGGGGTTGGGTGTGTTACATAATGATCTCAAGATATTTTGGAAAATGGGTTGATCTTTGAGTTCTTCTCCTAATGCTCTGATTGAGTTGGTCACTTCATCCACTCTTTGAAGATATTCTGCTATGTTCTCTTCTTCTTTCATTTTCAGGTTTTCAAATTGTGTTATGTAGGTTTGTAGTTTGTCTTATTTGACCTTGCTATCTCTTTCATATATGACCTTTAGTTTGTCCCATATTTCTTTTGTTGACTTATAATGCATTACTTTCACAAATATAAGGTTGGCTAATCCTCCTAGGATGCCATTAGCTACTCTTGCATTTTCATTGCAAATATTCTTTCCAGTTGTGTTTGTGGTAGTAGCAGGTGCAGTGTAGCCATCTTCTATAGATTTCCAAATATCACACCCTAGGGACATTAGATAACTTTTCATCCTCAGACTCCAAAATTCATAATCATCCCCTTTGAACACAGGTGCTATGTTGGAAGACATTCCCTCTTGTTGATCCATTGGATTATGAAGAATCTACCTTACAGTTATTATGTTGTGTTGAAGGCATCGACTCTAATACCAATTGTTGGAATGTAGTTCAATACTGAGAGGGGGGGTGAATCAGTATGGATATATTTTAACAATTATTAAATAATTATGTATTAACTTTATTGATCAGTAATAACTTCAGTAAATAACATCAATAAATATAAACTCAAAAAACAAATTACATGTTTTTATATAAATGATTGAGTTTAGAGAACCAACTCTAGGAGACACCAATCCCCTTGTTTTAGGGCATCAACCCTAGGAAGCACCAACTCCCTTGTTTCAGGGCTCCAACCCTAGGAAGCACCAAATCTATGGTTTTAGGGAACCAACCCTAGGAAATACCAACTTCTTTGTTTTAGGGCACCAACCCTAGGAAGCACCAACTCCCTCTCTTTAAAATTTAATTAGTAAAGGATACTAATCCTTCCTTGATCCTCCCTTCAACCCTAACTTCATAAGCATCTTTTTTTTTTTCTTCCTTGGACTCTCCACATGCTTTTATCTTCAGATGTAGACCACATAGACACTTTTCTTTCACCATACCTTTGTGTTTATATATTATTCCAATAGGTATGAAATTGAACCATTGTGCCTTTTTAATAATGAACCATTGCACCTCTTCATTTAATTAACACAAATGGTAACTTTTAATTGATTTCCGAACAGAAAATTAGACAGTTGTTTTCGTATGGAGATTCTCGAGCGACAAAAACAAATTTTAAAATTCTATGACATGGGATTTATGCAAAGCATGCCAAATTTGTTGACTGTAGGCATTTTCCCCATAAAATGTGTGATTTGGACGATACGAGCGGTTCTTTGAAGGAAAAATTCCTACCTTTATTGTTGTGGCTTCCTTCTAAACTTGCCAAAAAAATCATCCACTTCAACAGCAAAGATTTGGTCACAGATCCGCATGATCAATAGCTATGACCAAGAGCTATGCATTTGGTGCTTCTCCTCTTAAGCACATGTTCTTCATGTGCTTACTCCATATAACCCAACATTGTGGCCATAGGATAAAAATGGCGCTTAATCTCCAATTTCCTTACATGTTGGCTCTTCATCGCCCATGTGATCATAACCTATGACCGAGGGATAGAACCAAATCCTTTGGACTTCGTCCTTCGGGATATTATCCCTTTAGAATATTCCAACTCTTCCAGAGTTTGACCTACTGAAGTGGTCATAAAATAATGTTGATTGCTTACTGTCGGTTGACAACTCCCTCTGGTATCCTTCCACTGAATTAATCCAACGGCTATGAATTAATCAAGTGTTGAGATGAATAGTATTTATTTATTTCAGGACTTCCGTGCTTCGAGACTACGGGATATTACAACTCTAAAGTCCTTCAACTCCCCCGAAGCTATACCTCTGAAGTGCTTATGCCATCCTTCCACTGCTTGATCTAACGACTTGCATTACTCCTGAATTCTTTCCTATCTAACGATTAGTGGGATTTCGGGGCTTCGACACTCCATGACTTCAGGAATTTGTGGCTTACCCTTTCCTTCCACTATACTCGATCGGATGGTCGAGAATTCACCCGAAGTTCCTCCTTGATCCAACGGTTGGCGATATTTCTGGGATTCGACACTCCGGGACTATGGAATTTGTGGCTTACCCTATCCTTCCACTATACTCGATCGGACAATCAAGAATTCACCTGAAGTTCTTCCTTGATCCAATGGTTGATGGGATTTCAGGGCTTTCACGATTTCATGATTTCATGCCTCTACTTTGTCTCCAATAATCATCGAAGTGGCGAAGTTTTAGCGTCATAAATCTTTATATATCTTGCTTGGCTTCGATCAATGACTGACGATTGATCAGTTTGATCTGATGGCTTTGGCTATACCCAAAATATCTCAACTAGATTTGACGACTCTTGTTTATCCGCCTTCTCCTGAAGCTTTATTGACCTGGGATCAATGTCCTTCAAAGGTTCGATTCCTCTTAGAAGCCTTTGTCTTTACACTTGGATTCCAAATGAACCACTATCGTTGATCTGTGCCTTTGGTCAACGATCGATGGTTGTCATATCTCTCGACTGTAATTGAGCTTCCTCGCAGTCCTGAAGGTGTTTCTACAGTTCATCTATTGAGAATTCGATCTCAATAGCACTTCCTTAAGGTGCTCCTTTTCTCGAGATTTCCTTTGACCTTTCCAAAGGTCTTAACGTTGCGCGCTCTGATTCCATGCAACCTAATAAGCTATCTCTCCAGAGATTTAGGATCTCAAAGACATATTATTTCTTAATGGCAATACCGTATTGATATTCTTGACATCAATGCCAACACCATAATAGCATGTCCAACATTGATCATATTGGCCCTCTTTGACATCAATGCCAACACCATACCACCATGTCCAACAAGTAATCTATGCATTACGAGCTTGGTATGTCTTAGTTTTCATGATAATGTTTGTTTTCATTTTTCTTTTATTTTGTCTTTCCCTTTATGTGAGAAAATTTTACACACACTTAGTAACTTATTGTTATGTTTTTTTAGATGCTTCGCAAGAATAGAGCATTGGGGACTTGGAAAAATAAGTGTAAATTGTTGGGTGGCTTCCTACATATTTCATATGTACTAATTTTAGGTTTTTTACCTCTAAACTTTTAGAATGGTTGGTGCTTCTACAAATGGAAAAAAATACAAAAATGAAATCTATTTACTTGTCATGTATTGGTTACATAGGAAGAAAAAAGAGAGAAACACTTACTAGAAATAGTAAGAATTGTAACAATGAACCCATGAAAGTTAGAATGAATTGACATATCTCATCCACTATCAATTAAAAATAGCAATAACGAGCACAAAGGATAAATGAATGAACATTCACTTGGTAATAACAATATCATATAATAACCAATGCATGTTGAAACATAATATAATATAGTAACAAGATATTGCAACATAGTAGTGTGTAACTTGAGAAATAAAAGCAAAGAACGAGATCTCATGTTTGTTGAACATTTAATTTCCTCCTATGCCATTTTATAGTCCCAAAAAAATATTGCTTGAAATTTATTATGCTTCACTCAATTGCAGGCTTGGTCTTTCCAATGTCTAAGCAACAATTATGAGAATTTAATCGACAATGAGAGATCTTCTATTTGTGCCTTTTCCCTTACCACCATCATACAAAAACTGGTATGAAAATGTTGGAAGCGCATCAAACTCAAATACCACAACAAGCATATAAGAAAACTAGATTGTAAAAGTGGTATAAGAAAACTAGATTGTAAAAGTGGTGGAGAATTTTATATTTGATATGATTTAGGTTTTGTGACGAGGGATTTAGGTTTAAGATTTTATGTTCTGAGTTTTATATGGATACATGCACTCTCTGGCATTCCTTCAACTACTCAATTTTAGAACAACCTGTAATGTTAAATTATTCTAAGGTTTATGTTAGGATTATGTTACATGTATATAATTTAACGCTTACGGGCATTCATCAGCCATATAATTGTATGTGGTTGTTCTAGTCTATATATGTCTTATGCACTATGAGCTGTCGTGACATAGCCTGAGCACAGTTTTTCACTAAGAAAGCTTTAGTTTCCGCAGGCTACACGTGTTGGATCCCCAGTTGGTGCTTGGATCATTCGACAGGAAAAAGGATACTTCAAAGTTTAAAAAAACATTTTGGCAAAGATTTTAGCGATTGCCATTTTAAATTGAGGCCAAGAATCTGCTTTCAATTACATTAAAAAAATTCAAGGAACCATTGGAACCATTACAGATTAGATACTTCAACATCAAGGAATCTGCCACGCCATCTAATATGTAATTTCTGAATCAGATGAAGTCATTCAAACCATGAAATGGAGTGACGATGAGATAATAATTAACAGGTTCAACATCTACAATACTGACTTTCGCACTTCTTAGTAAAACGTGAATCTCCAAGACATCTTTTGGAATCCAAGTCACATAGTTTCATTTTTGGATTGGAGTCCTTTACTTATTGTCATGTCTTTAACGAAAGTGTTTAAGTTCAGAAAAGAAGATCCTCCGGGAAGGACTGCCTTCGCTGCAGACTCTTTCAGTCTAAGAACGTTGTCTCTCATCTTCTTTCCTTCCGTTGTTCTCATCATTCTCCTCAGAACACCCTCCACCTCTTCTTTCATGACCACCTTCTGGTCATCCAGATCCACATCTTCAAAATCCAGGCCGATCTTCCACACCTCCTTGGCGAATCTGCTGTTGAGAAACTGATCGCCAAAATATGGGAATCCCACTACGGGAACTCCCATGCTCATGCTCTCCAACGTAGAGTTCCATCCACTGTGTGTAAGGAACAATCCCACTGAAGCATGGGCAAGGACTTTCGCCTGTGGCGCCCACCTCACAAACAGTGCCCGTTTCTTCGTTCGTTCTTCAAAGCCCTCAGGTAAAATCGCAGCCTGGCCTTCTGCGATATCCAACCGGAGAACTCACAAGAAAGGTTGTCCGCTGCCCTCTAGCCCTAGCGCCAGCTGCTCCAGCTGTTTCAATGATTTTACGGCGACGCTCCCAAAGGAAATGTATATAACTGATCCCGACTGTTGCATATCCAGCCATGTCAGGCAGCTCTCCTCCTCCTCCCACAGACTACTGCCCGAAGCCCGCCCTTCTAAAAAATTGGGAAGAGAAAGACGTCCTATGGCCAGAGCAGGACATCCATTCAAAGAAAGTGTTGTTACTGCGTCCTTCCCTTCGATCTCCTCAAACGTGTTCACGAGTATGTAGTCCCCTTTACTTTGCTTCTATGATTCATGCAGAAAGGCCTCGAAAAGAATGTCGGATGGATCCTGAGCACGATAGAATGATAACAGCTCGGTTGGCTTCAATGGTGGGATGTTGCCGGGAAGACAGGTGATGAGCTTTTCTGGATTTTTGGCTTCCCTTACTGAAGAATTTACAAAAACACAAGTATAGTTAGTTATTATCTTTGCAGATCAAATGAAAATAATTGAATGAAACCATTCAGGATGAATAGGAGGAGTAAAAAGAAAAGCTCTGAACGAGGAAACTTAGTAAACCTAAACCAATCATTTAATTGCAAAATTGCACAGAGAAGCTAATTTGTTCTTTATTAAAGGAACGGAGAGAAAACCTCATCTGTGGATGTTTGGATTAACGCATGTGTATTCTACTTTAAAAAAAATGAAAACAGAAAAGTTAATTCTTTTATCCTAATGTCAAACATAAGTCCACCTACTGATTATCACAGAATATAATAATCCTATAATTAATTTACGTGAAAAAAATTTAAATAGGATACCTAAAATGGACTTCTTATTTTCAAATAATGAAATAATCCGATCATTAATTTACGTGAAATCCTAAAATATCTATAGAAATGGAGATACATACCATTTAACATTAATATGTCCCTGAGACAAAAGGAAGTTCGCGTAGCATTGAGAGAATCTATATCTTTGATATCGATAAGAAATGGAGAAACATACCATTTACTGGAATAAATCCTTCGGAAACAAGGAAGTTGGCGTAGCATTGAGAAATGGAGGCAGCGGCACATAGAGGCCAGAAGATAACCCTGGGCACACCCATATTGCTTGCCACTTGCTCCGTGCAAGACATGAAGGCGTCTGTCACAATAAACGTGATGGGTGGAAATGATGGTGATTTCCCTTGAGCAGAGCTAAGGAGGTCCTCCAACGCGGGGCCTAACTTTTGCAGCGAAACCATTAACTCGGCCACGTTGGAGGTGCGACCATGACCGGGCGGTAAAGCATCCGGAATACACAGAAATCGAATTCTCTCTCCTTGCTGCTCCGACACAGGATCGTCACTGGAAACGAGAGATTTAGCTTTCTTTGAAGCTTCCCCCATGCGTTTGTGTATCCAGTCAGTATTGACGAAAGTGACAAACACTCCCCTAATACACAGCAGCTGGGCCAAATTCATGAGAGCATTAACATGACCCTGTGCAGGAAATGGCACAATCACTGCATGCAGAGAAGCAAATTAAGCCAGGCGATATTAACATGAATATCATGAATGAAAAGGGTAAACATGCTCTGCATGCAGTGATTGTGCCATTTCCTGCACAGGGCCATGTTAATCCTCTAGTGAATTTGGCACACCTGCTGGCTATGCGGGGAGTTTTTATTACTTTTGTCAATGATAAATATTGAAAAGCACAAATATAAATATGATAAATATGCGGGGAGTTTTTTTCACTTTTATCACTTGTGTCCAACCAAAGATTTCGAGTGAAAATTGGATCTTTGTCACTTAGTATAATTTTCGGGATTCCATGTAGTTTTTGAACTATTTCAATGAACTTTGTGGTTATTTGTACTTTCTTTAAAAGGAAGAGAAAGAGAGAGAAAATGGGCATCAGTCAATCCACTATTACCATGATGACAGTCTTGTTGGAAAAACTGAGAGGGGGGGTGAATCATTATTACCTTTTAAAACAATTAGTAATTAATTTGTTATTCTAATTATCATCACTATTGATCAACAATGGACTTTGTACTTAAACAAGCATTACAACATCACTATACTTCAACACTATACTTCAACAAGGATTACAAATTTTAGAAAGAATAATCTTGTTTTTGTGAAGGACACAAATCCTATTTAGAGCACCAACCCTAGGAAGCACGAACTCCATTGTTTTAGGGCACCAACTCTAGGAAGCACCAAATCCCTTGTCTTTAGAGAACCAACTCTAGGAAGCACCAACTCCCTTGTTTTCACACATTAATTAGTAAATGATATGAATCCTTCCTTGCTCCTCCCTTCCACCCTCACTCCACAAGTATCTTCAGCTTTCCTTATTGGACTCTACTTTTGCTTTTGATTTGATTTTCTGATGACTACAAAGACATTTTCTTCTCACCATTCTTTCTTGTTTATATAGTCTTCCAACTGGTGTGAGATTTGAAGCATTGTGTCCCTTTATTTGAACTTTGAACCATTTCACCTCTTCATTTAAATGCTAATATTAAACTTTAAATCATATCATTTTTCGTTTTTATTATTTAATCATAATGCTCATGATTTAACTCTTCTTTAATCATGTATGTGTATTGGTTCATTAGTCTACATATCTCGAATTGTTGTGAATTCAAGTCTTAATCAATAGGCTCTTCCCTTCAACCAACATTTGTGTGACTCTGAGCTCGAAACCACGATCTTATCTTATCCATCCCAAGAATTGTTTTATTAGCTCGTCCATTCAAAGGATGAGCTAATCCAATGGAACACTCAAACCTCTAAATCGACCATGCTACTAGGTCATTGTATGGATCTTTCTAGAAGAGATTATCCCACCCCGGATGGGGTGCCACGTAGCATAAGAATGCCACGCAACCCTCCCGTGAAATCAACCATAAATATGGCCAACTGTCGTCCCTCACCCCAGTCTTGAATGGAGGGCGACCATAAAAGCTCACAAAGGAAGGGAGGACTATTCCCTCGCGTCAAGTTAATGGAGGCCTTGTTGATTAATGGAAGGAGGGGGACGATGAGTATGGGTGGTTGCATTGCAGTCATGTCCATCTCTTGGTTATCTATCCAACTTATCCATGGCTTGCAACACTTCACTTCCGTGCTCTATCACCTCGCTCTGTCCGGAAATTGGGTTTTGGCATAGTTGGTTCTCTTGGTTTTAGTCCAGTTGGTTCTTCTCCCCCCAGGCTCCGCCATGCCGAGAGAGAGAGGAAATCCTAGGTGAGGCCCTGCCCGGTATAGTCATGCAGCTAGGCAGAGACACCTCCATAATCTAGAGCGGGCTCTATCAACTGCATGAATACAATGAGCTACGCGGCCTCATACTCCTCCAATGGCCTTTGTGGAGGAGAAATTTCCGAAGGAACCAATCCAAGTTCCACTAGAATCCCTCCTCTACATGGTCCCAGATCACCACTTGTGCCCCAACACCAGTAAGGCGGATATAGGTACATAAGAGGAAATGGAAGGCACCACATGCATTGTTCAGGAGGATTTCCTGGAGGAATTCCTCCACACAGCTCGAGATACATACATTCAACCCAACACTAGCGAGGCGGTTCTAGGAGGAGTGGTCACTATGGAGGGAGCCACTTGCACTATGCAGGAGGAATTCCCCATCTCGACGCCTCCACTGCTAAACACAGTTAGGGAATGCGACCAGGCTCCCCCCAGCCTCTTCAGCACAGAGCATTTGGAGCTTATTTTTGACATCATAGGTTATATGGTAGACCAACTTTATCGAGACACCCTCATCAACAACTGCATTGACATGCTATTCGATGCCTTCTCAAGCTCATCAACCAAGCAGAGGTGCCCAACCTGCGTGCAACCATTCGTGCTCCAGCCCAACGACGACATTCTTCACAGTGGCGCTTAGGATGACGGGTTCCATGGTTCTCAAAGCCCTGCTAAAGTCTAGATTTACACAATTCTTTGAGCTCCACCAGCACGGTGATGGTGTTTTTTTCTTGTCAACCTGGTCTGGTACTCTGCTAATTTCTTGCCTAGTTTTAATTTTTAAGAGTTTATTAGTATGTTTAGCTTACACAGATAGTTTTGTCAGCACTACCATCCGCCACTTGCTCTGGTTTCCAATTGGCAGGGCAAGTGGCAGATGCCCTTTTTTGATCGAAAGCGTAATAGGGGGCCACCTGTTTTGATTTGCACTAATTTGGTGGAACAGGTGGTAGGCCAATGACATGTATACATTTTATACAATAACAACTCATTAAGAAGAATTACCTCTTTATATATATATATATATATTTCAATAAGCATTCCATATTAATTAAATTAGTAAAGTGTTAGCTCCATAAAAATTTATTAAAGAGCTTTGTGGGATCATAAATATAACCTTAAGTGAAGTTATTACTCTAAATTTGAAAAATAACACTAATGTAAATTACATAAAGATCATATAATCTTCAAATCAAATACTCTAAACTATATTATTATTATTAAGGATTCAGATTTATACTTTTGATTAAAATAAAAAATAAATATATTCCATTCTATAGTATGTTAACTTAAAGTATCAAAATAATCAACTTTCAAGTATAATCCTCCACATGTAAACCAAATACTAAAACCCTCATCAATCAACTTTCAAATATAACCCTCCTCCACCCCTAAACTAACTACTAAAACAACCCTTTTCCACATGTAAACCACAAGTACTATAACCGTGCTCCTCCTACTGAAATTTATGAAGTGTAATTAAAACAAGGACAACATGTTGCTATATACTGCCTCCCAAAACTTTACTTTTTATTTATATTTTTAGTGTCTACACTGTTTTTATTTATATAAAAATAAAATAAATTTAATAAATAAACATAAAAAAAAAAAAAAAATATCAATTATATATATAAATCTTAATACTATATATAATATTTACATAAAAATATTATTAAATATAAAAATACATATTTTACTAATAATAAAAAGAAATTGTGTTTTTATTTATTTTTA
>ML787334.1:216728-228398 GCA_009831015.1 Picea engelmannii | reverse complement strand
TTCCTCCTCTAGAATGTTCTTAGGTGATGGTAGCACTATATAAAGGGGTTCAAGCAATGTAATGGGACATGAAGAAAAGTATTGTATTTTAGTGTTAGCTCAATAGGAGGATGCCCCCTAGAAGAGGCAAGTGAAAATGAGAGGATCTCTTCCATAATAGGATCCATTGTATGGTGTTTCCCTACCTCAAGGGTTTTGATATAATAAAGTGGTGTTTTTCTTAAAAAAAAAAAAAAAACTTCCCTTCTTTGGCCAAGGAAAATTCTATGACACCAATTGTTAAGTACCTGTACCATATCTGCAAATATACTTCAATAATACCAAGAATAAACCATAAACCATTCACCATAACATGAACACAAGAATATAGAGAAAACCCTTGAGGTAGGGTAACACCATATATTATTCCTTAAGGAAGAAATGCACTCCTCAAGCAACACTTGCTTGTTACAATGGTAATATTCTTCACTATGCTTCATTACATTGCTTAAACTTCTTTATATAACTCTCTCATTCTCCTAGGAACCTTCTAGAGAGCCTTATCACATTTATTAGATCCAACTACCATAGTGGGCCTTTATTAATATAGTGGACCTAGTCCACCTTACATTGAATGACCACCTTTTAATATAGTGGACTTATCCCACCTTATATTGAATGACCACCTTTTCATATATTAAATGACTTCCACTAATAACACATAACTACATTCACATTGGGTACCTCCCTACGGACCCCATATTACCTCCCTAGGTATATTGCACTTATTGTTATGTTTTTTTAGATGTTTCACAAGAATAGAACATTGGGGTCTTGGAAAAAGAAGTATAAATTGTTGGGTGGCCTCTTACATATTTCATATTTCATATATTTAAAAATGTATAATATAAAATTAATTTTATTTATTTAAGTAAATTTTTTAATTGAATATAGACCATGATAGACAAAAGAACTATGCAGACATGAAGAGGACTCCAATAGAGTTCAAAGCAGGGGATCATGTGTATCTCTGAGTTAGACCTAGGAAAATCTCCTTGAGGATGGGAGCTTGTGCCAAGTTCGAACCTCGGTATTGTGTACCTTTTGAATTTTTGGATAGAGTTGGACTAGTAGCCTATCGGTGAGAACTCCCCCCAACAGTGAAAGAACATAATGTCTTCCATGTTTTTTTTATTAAATAAGTATGTACATGATCTTAATCATATGACTGGTTTGTGATTCAAAAGGAACCGAAGGGAGAATTCCTGCCAGAACCTCAATCCATAATAGATAGGAAGGAAACCCCACTCAATAACAGAACCATTGCACATGTCATGGTTAAGTCGAAACACTTTTTCCCATATGAGGCTACATGGGAAATGGAGGATTCCATGAGACATGTATATCCATTTTTGTTTACTTCTGTACATACAGAGCACATCGATAGATGGAACATATAAGACGATGTTCCTTTAAGGGGGAGGGGATTGCAATACACATGTTTCCTCCAGTCTATAAATATCATTATAACTAGACAAGAGACTATGGAAGACCAAATATGTGTAAATGTTTGATTTGATGAACCTTTGTATAAAGGGTCAATGTATGCATTTTTTGTTATTAATAGAAATTGAATATGTGTTGCACAACTGCTGAAAGGGGGAAATTTTGCCAAGATAGACCATGGATGCTATGAGAGAGATGGTGAGGGAAAACCAAGAATGGTTGAGATGACCCTCACAAGACCAGTACCTATTGGGTGTAATTTCTCAACAGTCCTCTGACCCGGAAATGAATTACTAGTCAGCCTGGTAGTTGGAAGGCCATCCTCAAGAGTTAATGAGGATATTGGGCAGGGTACCCATCTGTAAGGATTCTAGGCCTGACCATGAATTTGGATTCACACCCACACAACCTTGGTGAGGAAGGAAAGAAAGGACCTAATTCAAGGACAGAGACGGATCTGTAAGATAGAAGATTAGAGAAAACACTCTCCCGAGAAGAGAAGGGAAGCATACCTCGACTCTAGAGTTGAGAGGAAAAGATGAGCAGTAAGCTCGTTTTTGGGTGAATGAATCCATGGGTTGGGTATGGCTACAAGCTGATAAACGAGGCTCACGAGTGACTAAGTAAGCACTCATGCATACCTCCTTGCTTGGAGTAGAGAAAACCAGTTGCCAATTTCCTATGGGGGGGGGAGTAACCTTCATCCCTGACTGTTTTGGAGCAAGGAGAAAGAATCTCTCTTATAGCATCATGGTCTAGCTCAAGGGTGACCAGTGGTAAATCCATTAGAATTGACTGTTCCTATGGTTGGGAGGAAACATGAACCCCTTTCAGCAGTTTCTTCACATTTTCCATTTATGATAAGTATTTTCATACCCTATGTAATATATTGGATGTAATAATGAAAGGTCTATGTTGATAATTAAGTCTTTCAGTATTTGAACAATTATTAGAAATTCTCTTTTTTTTCTTTAAATTGTTATATCTATATGATCTTGATTTATCTCAGTTTAGTTGCTAGAGAGTCATGGGACATGAGTCTGCAGGAGAGTTGGGGTAGGAGTAACTAAAACTCCTGAGTTATGCCGATCCTTTTAATTCGCCTCACAGGGAATGTTAAGTTCATATCTATGGAGAAGAGCATTTTCCCTTCAAACTATCCACCTATTTGACCGAGGGCTCATTTTTGTGTCCTTAACCCCTTTGATTCAAAAAGGGATTTTCACTAAGCCCCCAAGAATTCCCAAAGGACCCATGTGACCAGGGCCTAGGAACCCTGTGATAGTCTGAAAGGAGCTAGCTCTTTCGACTTCA
Source organism: Picea engelmannii (assembly GCA_009831015.1). Classification (NCBI taxonomy): domain Eukaryota; kingdom Viridiplantae; phylum Streptophyta; class Pinopsida; order Pinales; family Pinaceae; genus Picea; species Picea engelmannii. The sequence continues at coordinate 225,599 of ML787334.1, read as the reverse complement.
GGACTTCAAGACTTATGACTCCACAACCCTAAAAAACAGTCGAACGCTGAAGTCGTGAATTGATGAGGGCCTTCAATCCAGGGATCCTGTGTAGATCCCTCAGAGCCATTAGATCGGGCGTAGGAAGGGAAGTGTTAAGTGCTTCAGCTAAGTCCTACTTCAGGACAATAGGAGTGGTATAATGTTGAAAACTCCTAAATCTTAGAGCCATGGAGTAAATAGGAACCATTGAAAATGGAGAGACATGTGTCCATAGATCAACGGTTATACAAGAGTCTGGGTATTTGGAGATATAGGGATGCACGAGTAAATCCTGTATGTAGATTCTAGGTACGTGTGGCGATAGATCCGGGGTTGTCAAGAAGGAAAGACGAGATATACACGTTGAACTCCTGAATGTCGAATTGTCGAAGTGATGAGGACCATCAATATTTGGATCCTTCTGGATCCCTCTCAGTTGTTGATCTAAGAAACCACCCTTGATTACCCAGCCCATTCGGAATGCATCGTGGAGAGACAAGTGGGCCTACCTATCCACTATCAAAGGTTTTCTGTTGAACTAAGACCGTTGTATTAATGGGTACGTGGAAAGCGATCCCATGGTCTGAAGACTTCGTACTCTAGAGGAATTTGGCCAAGGGTTTTCAAGGTGTCAAAATCGCTGAAATAAATCTCAGTTGTTGATAGGAAGAGGATGTGTAGCACCAAATCCAAGAGTCTTGGGCCTTAGCTCTTTGGGGGATTTGCATCGAGAGGATTCGGTAAGATCTGAGGCCTGGAGCTGCGAAGTAATGAGGACCGTGGATCTATGGATCCATGTGGGTGAACACCAACCGTATGATCGGGGTTCATGTGCCTCACTGACGTCATCCCGGGTGATGTGGATCCACAACCAAGGCGTCATGTGTCACCCAGATTTGGCCAATTCATAGTCCCTTTATGATTGTTAAAGAATGACATGTGTCACCTCCTAATGAGGACACCAATCACCCCGTGAACCTCACCGCATGTCAACTTTTGGTTTGTGCCCGCCTAGCCAACGTGGCTAGTGACGTATTCGGGATTGCAGAAGTTTGGATAACTTTGGCATTCAGAATATTTAGGGAATGCTACAATATAGAGCATTCAACGTAAATTGTCGAATGTCAATCGTTGAAGGGCCAAAGCCACGTGGCAATAATTCGAAAGATTCGAGTGTAGGTTAATAAAGGAATGTCCAATGATGATCATCGAATTCCAAACGTCAATGGACCAATGAAAACCGTCAACTATCTAAACACCGAAACATAGGACGTTCAACACCGAACGTCGATCACCGAAGGGCTTAGGCCACATGGCGATATTTCAGGAATTCAGGGATTAGGAGAAAGGAGTGTTCCACGCCGAATGTCGAAGCCCTTTTTAATGTTAGGATCTCACCAGAGGACATGGACAGTTGATTTCCTTCCTTGTTCGATGATCTGAGAATTTGACAACATCGCTGGAACTCCCAAAGTCCGAGAACTTTCGAAGTGCCGAAACCTTTGTTAACGAAGACTCTTAGATCCTGGTTTTGAGCCCTAGCTCATGAGGAGGATTGTTGGGTAAGTGTTATATTATTTGCACATGTGTGTGTGGGCACGTCAGATTCGACAACTGCATCTAACGATCCCTCTAGTAGTTTTCGGTATAAATCTTTGTGTACTATGTGAATGAGCCATTGATTAATTTCTATTTTTGTTAAGAATCTATATGCATTTCTTTACTTTGCAGGTTTAAAACTTACATTTGGTATCAGAGCTCGTTTTTGGCTTCAGAGGGACGCCTTTGTTGCTGAGGGTTTGGCTTGATATTAATAGATCAAGTTTATATTGGGTCTATAATAAACTTGGGTTTAGTGGGAGATTTTGTAGTGGAGATTCAAGTATATAAAGAGGAATGGCGAACTCATCTAGAATCGATATAGAGAAGTTCAACGGTAAAAACTTTGAGCTATGGAAGCTCAATATGGAGGACCTTATTGTAGACAAAGAACAATGGATCATTGTGGATCCTGTTACACAGCCTACTGGTACGCAACCTACTGGCACACAGTTGATTGGTACACAAACTACTAGTACACCACCTACTGGTATGTCGAAGGAAGATTGGGAGAAGTTGGACAGAAGAGAAAGGAGTACTATTCAACTATGCCTGGCAGATTCGATGTTCTTGAATGTCTCAAGAGAATCTACAACCAATAAACTATGGGATAAGTTAGGGAATTTGTATTGATCAAAGTCCCTGGTAAACAAGTTGTTTCTTCGAAAGAAGTTGTATCATCTTAGGATGGAACATGGAGATTATGTGACAGAACATCTAAATGCCTTTAATACTCTGGTAAGTCAACTTGTCTCTGTTAATATTACGATTGCAGAAGAATATAAGTGTATTACTTTGTTATGTTCTTTTCCAGACTCTTGGGATAATCTGGTTGTAGCAATTGGTAGTACCACTCAATCTACATTGAAGTATGAGGATGTAGTTTCATCCTTGTTATCTGAAGAGATGAGGTGGAAAAGGATGGATGGTCATAGCACAGATGCTTTATTTATAAGAGGTCGTACCCAAGACAGGAATCCTGATAAGTCTTCGGGGGGGAGACCTAAATCTACAGGTAGATCTAAGTCTCCAGGAAATTTTTTGAGAAAATTTTGGAAGTGTGGTAAAATAGGGCATTATAAGAAAGATTGCAATTCTAAGAAAATTTATAAACCAAAGGGGCCTGATAGTACCTCTTCCACAGAGGTGAAAACCTCCACTAAAGAAGAAGGTGATTTTTACCTGGCATCTACAGGTACACATGCAGATCATGATGTATGGTTGATAGACTTAGGTGCATCATACCATATGAATCCTCATAGGGAGTGGTTCTCTGAATATGAAAAATACGATGGTGGTGATGTATTCCTAGGAGATGACTTGACAGCCAAAATCAAGGGATGTGGAAGGGTTAATTTGTTGCTAAAAGATGGAAGGATTAGAAATCTCCCTGGGGTTTTGCACATTCCAAAACTAGCCAGGAGCCTAATATCTGTAAGAAAGTTGGATGATGCAAGAGTGAATACTCTATTTGGAAAGAACACTTTCAAGATGGTACGATGATAAATGGTGTTGATGAGGGGAGTTTGGTGTGGAACTCTATACAAGTTATTGGAAAGAACTTATATTAATGGGTGTAACAGTTCTGTTGTCCCTGAGCAAAGAAATAAAGGAGACAAGACCAATACTATCCCAGAAAAGAAGACCATGTTGTGGCATCAAAGACTAGGGCATATTGGAGAAAAGGGCCTTCAAACACTACACGATAAAGGTATGGTTGAAGGTATGGTTAATTTCACTCTGGATTTTGATTTATGTGAACATTGCATATATGGTAAATAGAATCGTGTAAGATTCCCATCTGGTGCTACAAGAGCAAAGGGGATCTTAGAGTTGATACAAAGTGATGTGCTTGGACCTATGCCTGTTCCATCACTAGGTAAGTATGTGTATTATGTTTCATTCATAGATGATTTCTCAAGGAACACATGGATTTATTTTCTTAGAAATAAATCTGAGGTATTTGATAAATTTAAAGAGTTTAAGGCTCTAGTAGAAAATCAAACAGACAAGAAAATAAATGTATTGAACAGATAATGGTGGATAATTCTACGGAAATGAATTCTAAGAATTCTTTAAGAAGTGTGGTATATCAAGGCAGAAGAATACTCCATACACTCCTCAACATAATGGAGTTTCATAAAGGATGAACATGACATTGATGGAAAAAGAAAGGAGCATGCTCAGCGTTGCCGAGTTAGGACAAGAATTATGGGCAGAGGTAGTGGGTACAACATTTTACCTGATCAATCGATCACCCTCATCAGTGTTGGATGATAAAACTCCACATGAGGTATGTACTGGAAATAAACCCTCTCTTCAACATCTTAGAGTGTTTGGTTTTGATGCTTATGTACATGTTCCAAAGGAAAATAGGAGTAAGCTGGATAAAAAGGCTGAAAAGTGTATCTTTATTGGTTATAAAGATGGTATGAAAGGTTATAAGCTTTGGAACCCAGAAACCAAGAAGACTGTTTACAATCGAGATGTTGTTTTCAGAGAGGTAAAATATTTTTCCAAACAAGAATTCCTACCAAGGCCAGAAGAATCTGAGAAAATAGAGTTGGAGTTGGATGATTAAAAATATGAATCATCTAAAGAAGATGAAGCAGAAGAAGAAGAAGAACCTCATACCCTAGTATTTAGGAGATCAGTGACGGAAAAAAGGCAACCAGAAAGGTATAGTCCACCTGATTTTCATTCCAATTTTGATTTATCTATTATTGATGATGATCCTAGAACTGTCTGGGAAGCAGTGAATTCAGAGGATAGTAAACTATGGAAGAAGGCCATGGTTGAAGAAATGGATGCCTTGGATAAGAATGAGGCATGGGATATAGTTGAGTTTCCAACTGGAAGAAAATATGTTGGTAGCAAATGGTTGTTTAAGAATAAGTTTAATGCAGAAGGGAAAGTGAAGAAATACAAAGCTCGGTTAGTAGAAAAAGGTTATTCTGAGGTAGAGGGAATTGACTTTGGTGATATTTTTTCTCTTGTTGCTAAGTGAACTTCTATTATATTTATTTTATCTATTGTTGTTTCTTTTGATCTTGAAGTGGAACAGGTGGATGTGAAGACATGATTCCTACATGGGGATCTGGAAGAAGAAATCTACATGAAGCAGCGAGAAGGATTTGTAGTGAAGGGAAAGAAAGAGTTGGTCTGTAAGTTAAAGAAGTCACTATATGGTCTGAAGAAATCACTTAGGATGTGGTACCAAAAGTTTGACACATACATCCTTTGATTGGGATTTGTGAGAAGAAGGGCTGATCACTATGTATATTCCAAGCAGGTTGGTAATCACTTCATTTATGTAGTGTTGTACGTTGATGAAATGTTATTGGTAGGAAATAACATGGATGTTATCAAGGAGGTGAAATCCCAGCTATCCTCCAAATTTGACATGAAGGATCTCAGTGCTGATAACTTCATTCTGCGAATGGAAATTCAAAGAGATAGTGCAAACAGGAAACTCTGGTTGAATTAGAGAAAATATGTTGAGACGGTATTGCAGAGGTTTAATGTGCATGGAAGTAAATCGTTCAAGGTTCCTATCCTTATAGGTGTAAAGTTATTTGCATATCAGTGTCCCAAGACATAGGAAGAAGAAGAGGACATGTCCCATGTTCTGTATGCTAGTGCAGTTGGCAGTTTGATGTATGCAATGGTTTGTACTAGACCGGGCATTGCACATGCAGTGGGAGTTTTGAGTAGTTATATGTCAAAACCATGGAAGGAGCATTGGACAACAGTAAAGAGGGTCTTCAGGTATTTGCGTGGCACTACCAATTATGGATTGTGCTGCCAAGGAAGACCAAGATTGGATAGAGTGGTGGACATACATGGCTTTGTTGATGCAAACTGGGTTGGAGATCTGGATTGCAGAAGACCTACAAGTGGGTATGTGTTTAACCTATTTGGAGGAGCAATAAGTTGGATGAGCAAAAGATAGGTTGTAGTAGCACTCTCAACTGCAGAAGTTGAATACATGGCAACCACTCATGCAAGAAAGGAAGGAGTATGGTTACATAGATTGTGTTCGGGTATTGGGTTGGTACAACAAAAAGTGAGATTAGATTGTGACAGTCAGAGTGAAATCTTCCTGGCAAGGAACCCAGCTTATCATTCGAGAACAAAGCATATTGATGTTCAGTATCACTTTGTGAGATACATGGTTGAGGAAAAGAAGGTGTTGTTGGAAAAAGGTTGACACATTGAAGAATGTTGCAGATTCATTGACAAAGTCTGTGAGCACATAAAACTTCTCTTGGTGTAGAGTAATAATGGGCATTATTGCCCTGGATTGTTGACTATAAAATCTTGTGGACCCTTGGATGCAAAGAAAACAACAAGTGGGAGAATTTTGGATATGTGTTATATTCTTTGCATGTGTGTGTGGGGGCGCGTCAGATTGGACAACTGTGGTTTTTTCTATTTTTAGCGGTTTTCTAAATTAATCTCGGATTAAGGGATTAGGGTTTTGGTATCTACGGAATACCTAAAAACATTGTATATATTGTATGGTGAATGGTGAAATTCGATATAATGAATATAAGAAAGGTTTTCTCGGTTGAGGCTTTCCAGTATAAATTTCTGTGTACTATGTCAATGAGCCATTGATTAATTTCTATTTTTCTTAAGAATCTATATGAATTTCTTTACTTCCCAGGTTTAAAACTTACAAGGACCCCGCTAGCTGGTTCAAGCGCACGGTGAGAGATGTAAATTTCAGGGGAGCTGAATAAGAGGGTTTTTCTTAGTAAGGGACCAAAAATGAACCAGGAAAGAAAAAATTTGATGCCCCATCCTTGAAATGGTATTTAAGGGGTTGGGTATGTTACAACTAAAAGAATTAGTGCGTAGCCAACAAGAGTTTCTAAAGGACCCATGTGACCAAGTTCTGGGAACCCTATGCTAGGCCCTAAAGAAGTTAATCCTTCTGGCTTCGAAACTCCGAGAGTTCAGAACTCCAGAGTGCTTCGACCCTTCCATTTATAAATCGACCGAAGACAAATGATAGTTACGGTTACCCACCAGGTTAACCAGTGCCTGGCGGTTTCCTTATCCGAGACAGTTAGACTTGCCCACCATTAAACCTGGATCCACTTTGTTATCGTGAAGTAACACAAACCACCAATCTGAGAGTATTCGATAGCCCCTTAGCCATTGGATCCACGTCGAGGAAACTTTGATAGAGTCCCACTCCGTAAGAACGGGGAGTATATATCATCAAGCCCCCGAAATATGAAGCCACGAAGTAATGACAGTCGTGGATCTAAAAATCTAGTGGAAAGCACTCTCAGCTGTTAGATCAAAATTAGTGAAGATGAAATGCTAATCCCTTCGGTGAAGTTCCACTTCAAGAGAATAGAGGTGGCTTAACGCAAAAACTTCTAAATGTCGAAGCTAGGAAGTGTTAAAAGCCATAGATCTAAGGACCTATAACTTCGACCCAGGTGATCGAGGCTATATTCTCACTCAATTTCTTTAGGCACTAACCTCCTATCAAGGATTGATGGTCATGCTTGAATCGACGTGGATATCTACGATCAAGGACGATTGCAGAGTCCCAACTAGCATGACGTAAATCTCCTTTCTCGGGTTCCACAATAGAAACTACTCGCCTGAGGTGGAATCAATACCAACCATTGATCGTGCAGAATCTATAGATCGATGGTATAAGAGGATTGCAGAGGTTAAAATTTCCCAGATGATAGTTCTACCCCCGATCTTCACAACTTCTCTCCACCATAGATCTCACTGTGGAGCAAGATTCCATGCAACCTAATACGCTATCTCTCCCGAGATTTAGGATCTCAAAGACATATTATTTCTTAATGGCAATACCATATTGATATTCTTGACATCAATGCCAACACCATAATAGCATGTCCAACATTGATCATATTGGCCTTCTTTGACATCAATGCCAACACCATACCACCATGTCCAACAAGTAATCTATGCATTACGAGCTTGGTATGTCTTAGTTGTCATGATAATGTTTGTTTTCATTTTTCTTTTACTTTGTCTTTCCCTTTATGTGAGAAAATTTTGCACACACTTAGTAACTTATTGTTATGTTTTTTTAGATGCTTCGCAAGAATAGAGCATTGGGGACTTGGAAAAATAAGTGTAAATTGTTGGGTGGCTTCCTACATATTTCATATGTACTAATTTTAGGTTTTTTACCTCTAAACTTTTATAATGGTTGATGCTTCTGCAAATGGAAAAAAATACAAAAATGAAATCTATTTACTTGTCATGTATTGGTTACATATGAAGAAAAGAGAGAGGAAAACTTACTAGGAATAGTAAGAATTGTAGCAATGAACCCATGTAAGTTAGAATGAATTGACGTATCTCATCCACTATCAATTAGAAATAGTAATAGCGAGCACAAAGGATAAATGAATGAACATTCACCTGGTGATAACAATATCATATAATAACCAGTGCATGTTGAAACATAATATACTATAGTAACAACCATCTCACTTCCATTTCATGTCTCACTTCCATTTCATCTCACACAGCCATGTGTGAGTCCCTGTTATGATTTAATTAAGTTGATAGTTATAGAGGTGTATACTTATTGGAAATGGGTATAATTAATAATTTTTTAATTTTAAATTTTAATTTTTTGGTTAACAATTGAAGATGTGGTATATTTTTGGTGTCTTCTTAAATCAATGAATAAGATTTAATGCTCATAATTTCCTTACATTTATAAATGAATTACTATCTAACCACTTTGAGTTCGATAAGCTTCTGAATTTATGTTTTAAATGGAAACCCATGAAATACTATATACCATAAAACAGAGTATTTATGTTCTAAAAGTTTATGTTTTAAGTCTTTATATTTGATATGATTTAAGTTTTATAATAAGGGATTTAGGTTCTACTATTTTATGTTCTCAGTTTTATATGCTTCTTTATTTTCTGAATTTTATATTTGATACAATTTAGGTTTTGTGATGAGGGATTTAGGTTTTAAGATTTTATGTTCTGAGTTTTATATGGATACATGCACTCTCCAGCATTCCTTCAACTACTCAATTTTAGAACAACCTAATAGAATCAGACTTTGCTGACTGTAATGTTAAATGTTAAATTATTCTAAGGTTTATGTTACATGTATGTAATTTAACGCTTACCGGCATTCATCAACAATATAATTGTATGTGGCTGTTCTAGTCTATATAACTAGCAACAACCACTAGCAACAACCACTTTATAAAAGTGGTTG
>ML787334.1:206662-216680 GCA_009831015.1 Picea engelmannii | reverse complement strand
ACGCCGATCGGCGTATATCAACCACTTTTATAAAGTGGTTGTTGCTAGTCTATATATGTCTTATGCACTATGAGCTGTCGTGACGTAGCCTGAGCACAATTTTTCACTAAGAAAGCTTTAGTTTCCGCAAGCTACACGTGCTGGATCCCCAGTTGGTGCTTGGATCATTCGACAAGAAAAGGATACTTCAAAGTTTAAAAAAACATTTTGGCAAAGATTTTAGCGATTGTCATTTTAAATTGAGGCCAAGAATCTGCTTTCTATTACATTAAAAAAATTCAAGGAAAATAATAGTAAGTTGGAACCATTGGAACCATTACAGATTAGATACTTCAACATCAAGGAATCTGCCACGCCATCTAATATGTAATTTCTGAATCAGATGAAGTCATTCAAACCATGAAATGGAGTGACGATGAGATAATAATTAACAGGTTCTACATCTACAATACCGACTTTCCCACTTCTTAGTAAAATGTGAATCTCCAAGACATCTTTTGGAATCCAAGTCACATAGTTTCATTTTTGGATTGGAGTCCTTTACTCATTGTCATGTCTTTAAAGAAAGTGTTTAAGTTCAGAAAAGAAGTTCGTTGCGGACTCTTTCGGTCTGAGAACGTTGTCTCTCATCTTCTTTCCTTCCGGTGTTCTCATCATTCTTCTCAGAACACTCTCCACCTCTTCTTTCATGACCACTTTCTGGTCATCCAGATCCACATCTTCAAAATCCAGGCCGATCTTCCACACCTCCTTGGCGAATCTGCAGTTGAGAAACTGATCGCCAAAATATGGGAATCCCACTACGGGAACTCCCATGCTCATGCTCTCTAACGTAGAGTTCCATCCACTGTGTGTAAGGAACAATCCCACTGAAGCATGGGCAAGGACTTTCGCCTGTGGCGCCCACCTCACAAACAGTGCTTGTTTCTTCGTTCGTTCTTCAAAGCCCTCAGGTAAAATCGTAGCCTGGCCTTCTGCGATATCCAACCGGAGAACCCACAAGAAAGGTTGTTCGCTGCCCTCTAGCCCTAGCGCCAGCTGCTCCAGCGGTTGCTCAGATTTCACAGCGATGCTCCCAAATGAAACGTATATAACTGATCCCGGCTGTTGCATATCCAGCCATGTGAGGCAACTCTCTTCGTCCTCCCACAGACTGCTGCACGAATCCCTTCCTTCTAAAAAATTGGAAAGGAAAAGAGGTCCTATGGCCAGAGCAGGACTGCCATTCAAAGAGAGTGTTGTTACTGCGTCCCTCCCTTCGAGCTCCTCAAACGTGTTCACGAGTATGTAGTCCCCTTTACTTTGCTTCTGTGAGAGAATCTATATCTTCGATATCGATAGGAAATGGAGAAACATACCATTTACTGGAATAAATCCTTCGGAAACAAGGAAGTTGGCGTAGCATTGAGAAATGGAGGCAGCGACACATAGAGGCCAGAAGATAACCCTCGACACACCCATATTGCTTGCCACTTGCTCCGTGCAAGACATGAAGGCGTCTGTCACGATAAACGTGATGGGTGGAAATGATGGTGATTTCCCTTGAGCAGATCTAAGGAGGTCCTCCAACGCGGGGCCTAACTTTTGCCGCAAAACCATTAACTCGGCCATGTTGGAGGTGCGACCATGACCGGGCGCTAAAGCATCCAGAATACACAGAAATCAAATTCTCTCTCCTTGCTGCTCCGACACAGGATCGTCACTGAAAACGAGAGATTTAGATTTCTTTGAAGCTTCCCCCATGCGTTTGTGTATCCAGTCAGTATTGACGAAAGTGACAAACACTCCCCTAATACACAGCAGCTGGGCCAAATTCATGAGAGCATTAACATGACCCTGTGCAGGAAATCCACGACCACAGTTTCCTGCTAATATTAAACTTTAAATAATATCATTTTTCGTTTTTATTATTTAATCATATTGCTCATGATTTAACTCTTCTTTAATCATGTATGTGTATTGGTTCATTAATCTACATATCTCGAATTGTTGTGAATTCAAGTCTTAATCAATAGGCTCTTCCCTTCAACCAACATTTGTGTGACTGTGAGCTCGAAACCACAATCTTATCGATTCCAAGAATTGTTTTATTAGCTCGTCCATTCAAAGGACGAGCCTATCCAATGGAACACTCAAACCTCTAAATCGACCATGCTACTAGGTCATTGTATGGATCTTTCTAGAAGAGATTATCCCACCCTGGATGGGGTGCCACGTAGCATAAGGATGCCACACAACCCTCCCGTGAAATCAACCATAAATATGGTTAGTTGTCGTCCCTCACCCCAGTCTTGAATGGAGGGCGACCATAAAAGCTCGCAAAGGAAGGGAGTACAATTCCCTCGCGTCAAGTTAATGGAGGCCTTCTTGATTAATGGAAGGAGGGGGACGATGAGTACGGGTGGTTGCATTGCAGTCATGTCCATCTCTTGGTTATCTATCCAACTTATCCATGGCTTGCAACACTTCACCTTCGCGCTCTGTCACCTCGTTCTGTCCGGGAATTGGGTTTTGGCATAGTTGGTTCTCTTGGTTTTAGTCTAGTTGGTTCTTCTCCCCCTAGGCTCCGCCTTGCCGAGAGAGAGAGGAGATCCTAGGCGAGGCCCTGCCCGGTATAGTCATGCAGCCAGGCAGAGACACCTCCATAATCTGGAGCGGGCTCTGTCAACTGCATGAATACAATGAACTGCGCGGCCTCATACTCCTCCAATGGCCTTCGTGGAGGAGAAATTCCCGAAGGAACCAATCCAAGTTCCACCAGAATCCCTCCTCTACATGGTCCCAGATCACTACTTGTGCCCCAACACCAGTAAGGCAGATATAGGTACATAAGAGGAAATGGAAGGCGCGACATGCATTGTTCAGGGGGATTTCCTGGAGGAATTTCTCCACACGGCCCGAGATACATACATTCAACCCAACACCAGCGAGGCGGTTCTAGGAGGAGCGGTGACTATGGAGGGAGCCACTTGCACTATGCAGGAGGAATTCCCCATCTCGACGCCTCCACCACTAAACACAGTTAGGGAATGCGACCAGGCTCCCCCTAGCCTCTTTAGCACAGAGCATCTGGAGCTTATTTTTGACATCATAGGTTATATGGTAGACCAACTTCATCGAGACACCCTCATCAACAACCGCATTGACATGCTATTCGATGCCTTCTCAAGTGCACCAACCAAGCAGAGGTGCCCAACCTGCGTGCAACCGTTCGTGCTCCAGCCCAACGACGACATTCTTCACAGTGGTGCTTAGGATGACAGGTTCCATGGTTCTCAAAGCCCCGCTAAAGTCTAGATTTACACAATTCTTTGAGCTCCACCAGCACGATGATGGTGCTTTTTTCTTGTCAACCTGGTCTGGTACTCTGCTAATTTCTTGCCTAGTTTTAATTTTTAAGAGTTTATTAGTATGTTTAGCTTACACAGATAATTCTGTCAGCACTACCATCCACCACTTGCGCTGGTTTTCAATTGGCAGGGCAAGTGGCAAATACCCTTTTTGACCGAAAACGTAATAGGGAGCCACCTGTTTCGATTTGCACTAATTTAGCGGAATAAGTGGCAGGGCAATAACGTGTATACATTTTATACAATAACAACTCATTAAGAGGAATTACCTCTTTATATATATATCCTTGACATAAATCACCTTCATTTCCAATGAGAAATCACCATCATTACCGATGAGAAATCACCATCATTTCCACCAATCACATTTACCTTGACAGACTCCGCCATGCCTTGCACGGAGAAAGTCGCAACCAATATGAATGTGCCCAGTGTTATTTTCTGGTCTATATCTGCTGCTGCCTCCATTTCTCGATGCTACGCCGACATCCTTCTTTCTAAGGGATACATTCCTGTCAATGGTATGCTTTTCCCTTACATAGCCTCTTGACCATGTCTGCGGAACAATAAACAGTTAACCACTTGGTATTTTAGAATATAGGAAGCTGAAATTATGTTGGTAAGAGAGTTTGAAAGTCGGAGAGAAAATGTCTTTCAAGTTTCCATAGATATATTTTTAACTCGTCCTATTGACTGCGGCTTTTTCTTCAGCCATTTTGATTTGTTTTGCAATGTTTATAATTATACTTGGCGTTTGTATCTTTTCAGTGAGCAAAGCAGAAAATCCATAGAAAATCATCACTTGTCTCCCCGGAAACATCCCACCATTGAGGCCAAGCGACCTACTATCCTTCTATCGTGCTCAGATCCATCCCACGCTTTTTTCATGAAAACCCTACAGAAACAGACTAAAGGGGACTACATATTAGTGAATTCATTTGAGGAGCTCGAAGGGAGAGACGCAGTAACATCACTCTCTTTGAATGGCTGTCCTGCTCTAGCCATAGGAGCTCTTTTTCTTCCCAATTTTTTAGAAGGGAGAGAATCGTGCAACAGTCTGTGAATTTTATAGCAATGCTGCCTGAGATGGCTGAATATGCAACAGCCAAAACCAGTTATATATGTTTCATTTGGGAGCATTGCTATAAAATCTGAGCAACAGCTGGAGCAACTGGCGAGAGCAGCCGACAACCTTTCTTGTGGGTTCTCCGGTTGGATATCACTGAAGATCAGGCTGCGGTTCTACCTGAGGGCTTTGAAGATCAGGCTGCGGTTCTACCTGAGGGCTTTGAAGAAGGGTTCGTGATGTGGGCGCCCATGCTTCAGTCGGATTGTTCCTCACACACAGCGGATGGAACTCTACCATGGAGAGCATGAGCATGGGAGTCCCCGTAGTGGGATTCCCTTATAATGGCGATCAGTTTCTCAATTGCAGATTCGCCAAGGACGTGTGGAAGATCGGACTGGATTTTGAGGATGTGGACGTTGATGAGCAGAAGGTGGTTATGAAGGAAGAGGTGGAGGATGTTGTGAGGAGAATGATGGGAACACCGGAAGGAAAGAAGTTGAGAGAGAGCGTTCTCAAACTCAAGGATTCGGCAGTGAGGGCTGTCCTCCCCGGAGGCTCTTCATTTTTCAACTTAAACACATTCGTTCAAGACATGGAGGTGATGAAAGAACAGCAATCCAAAAACGTAACCATGCGACTCTGATTTTAGTCTCAAAATTCCTCCTGTATTTACTGAAATGATGTGCGATGCGCAGGGATCAGTCCTAGATAGGTGATCACTTAAGTCCGGTGACAACATAGACAGGCTGCCACTTAACGCCCACGGAGGCACCAGGTGGATTTGAACCCGCAACCTCCGAAATCCGATGGACAGGAGGAGGCCGCATAACTAGATGAATTACACGCGAACCCAATTTGATCTGCCCTTATCTTGATATTAAACTTGTATATGTTAACAGTTAATGTAATTGTCCTTCCATAAATACTTTACTTTGTACAACTTTTGTTGATCTTAAGGCCGTTTTATCTATGATGATCAGTCCATGGTGAACTTATTAAATATTTTCATCATCTCATGGTGAACTTATTAAATATTTTCATCATCTTTCATGGTTTTAATAATGTAGTCTTTTTTATCAATAACACTGGATGAATACATTTTACTTATTCATCCCAAATAAGTACATTTTATATGTGTTGAATGTATCCCTAAATTAGATTTGAGTATAAGAAAATGTTACCAAATTTGATGATTTTAAAAAATATATAAGTTAAAATTTCATAAATCTTTCACCTATGTGTATAAATTCCATAAATTTTTATTATGTTTGGTGTTTTTATCATGAGATTTATTTAAGTTTATTGTTATTGTTGTTTACTTTCTAGCAAATGGTATTAGCGTGAAGTTTTTGTTGGAGATTTGATGTGTGTAGGGTTCATTTATAGGTGTTGGAGTCAATGATAAATATTGAAAAACACATTTACACGTGGCTACAATGGATTCCATGATAAATAGAGGGGTAAACTTCACAATATGGAGTTAAAAAATGGAAGATATGTTGACCCTAAAATATCTGCAATTGTCCATTGAGGGAAAATCAAAGAAACCCTCATCAATGACCATAAAATATCCGCAATTGTCTATTGAGGGAAAATCAAAGAAACCCTCATCAATGACCAATGAACACTGGAAAAAGTTTGATCGAAAGACAATTGCCACTGTCCAACAATATTTGATAGAAAGAGTATACTTCCATGTTTCGCAATAAAAGACACTAGAGTCATTATGGAAAAATCTTCATGATTTATATGAAGGAAACACGTTAATGAACAAATTATTTTTAATCAAGAGGTTATTTAACCTCAAAATGAAAGAAGGGAGCCTAGTGGTTGAACATTTAAATGAGATGCACACTTGAACCATCTCACTTTGTCGAAGATTGTATTTAATGATGAGATCCAAGCCCTCGTACTCTTTAGCTCAATGCTTGATAGTTGGTAGAACTTTGTTGTCACTATAAGTGATGTGGCACCAAAAGGTTAATTGTGTTTTGAAGGTGTTTCTAATAGTTTATCAAATGAATAAACTACTAGAAACACCTTCAAAAGGAAGTCAACAACAACAATAATGAAGAAACTATTGTTGTTGCATCAGATGGCGAGGTATTAATCATTGTTTCTTGTGATGATGCATACATTTATACTTCTAGTCATGATAGTTATTGGCTTTTAGATTCTTGAGCTTCATACCATGCTGCCACAAGAAAATAAAATTTTATTTATAAATCTGTTAATATGGGTAAGGTTCGCTTGGGTAATAAAAGTATTTGTAATATTGAATGAGTAGGAAATGTTCTAATAAAGACATAAGATGGTTGTAGTCTATTTCTTAGACAGGTCATGCATGTACTAGAACTTGAATGAATTTGGTTTCAACTGGGAAACTAGATGATGAAGGCTACCATATAGTGTTTGGCAAGGGAGGATGGAAAATTGTAAAGAGTTCGTTGGTCGTTGCAAAGGGGTAGAAAATAAGCACTCTCTACACATTAAAATCAAAACCAAAGAAATTAGGCATTGTTGTTGTTACAAAGGAGGAGCCTACAACTAATTTGTGGCACAGAAGACTTGAGCACATGACTAAAAGAGGCTTGAAATTCCTTGTTGAGAAAAAACTTTTGCATAGGATAAAAGGCACATAATTTAAATTTTACGAACATTGTATTATGCTAAAAAAACAAATATTTTAACCAAAAATTTACATACAACATTTGACTACTAAATTCTACAGAGGTATACATACCCTAACCCCTGTGGATTTTAACCTATGACCTCCTAGGAGGAAATACATGTTCTTAACCATTAGGCCCACTAAAGTTGTATACATTTATATATAATATATCATATCACATTTAGCATAATATATCATATAATAATAATATATTTTTAAGCTCACGACCAAGCCTTCCTTGTGTATGAGACTTCCATGTTTGCGGGACAAGGGACCCCTCCACGCAACGATTTGACTACTAAATTCTACGAAGGTGTACACCCTAACCCTCTAGATTTGAACCCATGACCCCCTAGGAAGAAACACATATTCTTAACCATTAAACCGACTGTGTGTGTGTGTGTGTGTGTGTGTGTGTGTGTGTGTGTGTGTGTGTGTGTGTGTGTAAACATTAAACTATTATATAATATTATAATTGAATATGATAACATATACCAAAAAATTGGGAGGGCGTGGAAACTGGGGTTTCGGGGAAGCCCTCCATGCCCTCCCATTGGTTTGGTATAAGTTATCATATTGAAGTTTAATATTTAGTAATAATAATAATAATCTATTTTTAAGGTCACGGCCAAGCCAACACACCAAATTGGTGTATGAGACCCCCTTGTTTGTGGGACAAGGGACCCCCCTCTGCCCAACAATTTGACTGGTAAAGTCTACGAAGGTATACATACCCTACCCCCCTCTGGAGTGTGATTTTATGTACTTTATGTGTAATATATATATATTATAGGTAAGCAATGTATTATAAAATTGTGTTGCACCCTTAAACCATATTTCCCACGCCCTCTTATTGTTTTGATATATGTTATCATATTGAAGTTTAATGTTATTTATTAGTTTAATGTGTTTTTATGTAATGTGTGTGTATGTGTGTGCATGCATGTGTAATACTTCTGGATGGGGTGACATGTGTCGAGAATGGGAAGCGACAAGGAATAGCCACCTGGAGGTTCGACAAGACAACAATGACTCTGGGAACATAAAAAAGAATGGGTTGAGAACTAGAAAGGCTCTAAATTCAATCATCGGTGGGTTAGGGAATTCAATGTGAGTGGGTTGAACATTGTGTCGAGGGAGCCAACATCAAAATATGATCGCGAAGGAAGTACAGTGGGTTACTCGTCTGGGATAGGTTGTCTCAAGCATCCTCATGGAGTTGGTACATTGAGATATGGAAGGAAGTGACCATTATGGGAGTAGGAGGCTCGTATAGAGCCAACCGAGGAGAGAGCCAAGCATAATCAATAATCATTATGCACGAGTGTGTGGGAGTATTGTCACAGTGGTGGGGCTCGTGTTGCATCCTTTGACGATAGATATGAAAATATTTCAGGCAACAAGAGATGAAGAGAATGACTTGTGTATGTTGAAAGGAAAATGTAATGGATGGAAGTTACTTAAATTGAGTGATATTGATCTCTTACAGTGGAGGAGTGAATATTCTGAGTTCAAAGGGATCAGAGACAAGGTCTAGGATAACAAGTTGGTCAAGAAGGTTTCGTGGAGACAAGAAGGTGCAGTGGAAGAGGAAACGAGTCTCAAAACTTTGGGTGGGTATGGGCTTGTGGAAAATCCAACATCAGAAATTAGCTAGAAAGGATAGAAAGGGAAGGGAAATTTTGATAGCAAAGAAAAAATAAGTTAGGTGCAACAACATGGCTAGAAGAGGAGTGTGGGGGAGTAGGTAGAAAGGTAAGAAGGAGGCGTCCTCCTCCCAAGACCCGATCAATTGAACCAGGGATGTCAGGGCTTCCTAGATGACAGGGTATAGATTTAAATACCTATGCTCAGACAAGGAGAAGCAAACAATTGTAGAGATTGAGAAAGAAGTTTTCCCATAGACATGGCATCCCTAACAAGGACATTGTCCATGAAGTCAAGGGATG
The DNA here is from genome assembly GCA_009831015.1 of Picea engelmannii. Taxonomy (NCBI): domain Eukaryota; kingdom Viridiplantae; phylum Streptophyta; class Pinopsida; order Pinales; family Pinaceae; genus Picea; species Picea engelmannii. Next base: position 207,641 of record ML787334.1, on the reverse strand, counting down.
TGTGGAAGACCCACAATATTCAAGGATGAGGGAAATAATGTATTTCAAACATCTAGAGACTTACTAGATAGTAAAGGCTATCGTATCCCAGGAACTGGAGAAATTCCAGAAGGAAAATGATGCTACGTTGTAGGTGATCAAGATGTTGGAGGGAAAATTTGAACTCTTTTACATATCTCAATTTGACATCATATTCGAAGTGATCCCAGGATAGAAAAAAATGAGACTACCAAGCATTCTCTTAGGGAATTGAGCCCTATCGGTTCATGAGATTTCCTTGTCTTGATCGTAGACTGAGATAAGTACATTTTATATGTCTTGAGTTTATCCCTTGATTAGATTTGAGTATAACAAAATGTTGTTGAATTTGATGATTTAGAAAATATATATAAGTTAAAATTTCATAATTCTTTCAATTATGTGTATACAAAATAATATTTTATTTATGTATTGATTGTGTGTATAGAATAATATTTCATTTATATACATCGTTATACCCAATCTCTGCTCGGATGGATCTATCTCTCTTTCTCATGGGTACAAATCTGATACTTAAATGATTGAATTCCAATTGATGCGTACATAATAAAAAAAGAAAGGGGATGGGCGTTATTCATGGAGGAATGCCTCTATTAATTGTAAGGTAAAGAAATATACTTTTTTCATATCATAATTTCATTTTCATCCCCGTCTCTGTTGTATGTGAGATTAACTAAGATAAAATTATGAATTCTTCATATTTATGGAATGTTAAGTTATCTTTGATACAGGGAATGCGTGTGGTGGTTTTGAGCCTATGGTTTTCCAGTAGCTCATGGTATTTGTCTACCTTGTTATATGAGATCCTATATATGTACAAAGCATCCCATGGTATTTGTCTACCTTCTTCTATGAGACCCATATATATGTACTAAGGAGAGTTGTGCTAAAGCTTTATGTATGCAGTTTGCTAATAAAATATTGATGTTGATCCTTTCCC
>ML787334.1:137644-193847 GCA_009831015.1 Picea engelmannii | reverse complement strand
TAATATTGAAGGAGTAGGAGATGTTCTAATAAAGAGAAAATATGGTTGTAGTGTATTGTTTAGACATGTCAAGCGTGTACTAGAGCTTGGAATGAATTTGGTTTCAGCTGGGAAACTAGATGAAGGCTTCCATATGGTGTTTGGCAAGGGAGGGAAAAAACTTGTAAAGGGTTCGTTGGTCGTTGCAAAGAGGAAAAAAATAGACATTGTCTACACATTAAAATCAATACTTTAGAAATCAGATATTGTTGTTGCTATAATGGAAGAGCTTATGACATATTTGTGACACAAAAGACATGGGAACATGACTGAAAGATGCTTGAAAATCCTTGTTGAGTAAAATTTTTGGCTCGAATAAAAGGTACATAATTTAAAATTTGTGAACATTGTATTATGGGTAGACAAAAATGGCTATCGTTTATAAAGGCTAGTCCTAAAAGGGATACATAAATATTAGATTTGGTGCATTCGAATGTTTTTGGCCCAATTAATATAAAATCACTAGGAGGGGTTTCTTATTTTGTTACTTTTATTGATGATGCATAAAACAATATGTGGGGTTTCCCTATTAAGAGCAAGGATAAAATTTTAGACACTTTCATAAATTTCATATGGTTGTTGAAAGGGAAACTAATAAATTATTAAGATGTATTAGATCATATAATGTTGGGGAGTATTGATCCAAGTCCTTTCAATAATATTATAGTAAACATGGTATAAAGAATATAAAAATAGTTCCTCGCACCCCCCAAAAAATGGAACAACTAAGAAAATGAATTGAACAATAATGGGGAAGGTGAGAAGTATGCTTTTAAATTATTGTTTGCCTAAATATTTTTTGGGTAGAATATTTTCGTACAACCCACTACTTAATAAATTTCTCTCCCACAATCTCATTGGATGGTGGCATTCTTGAAAATGTATGGACTGGTAAATATTTGTGTTACACCCATCTGGAAATTTTTGGTTGTAAACCATATGTGCATATTCCTAAAAAACAGAGGTCCAAGTTGGATGAAAAGTCATTGAAATGCATTTTCTTAAGATATGTTGATAATGAGTTAGGTTACTAGTTGTTAGAAGTAGGGTGTCATTTTAATGAAAAACAAATGTTCAAAACTATTGACAAAGGTTTGGAAGTGAAAAAATTTGTTCAAATTCAAGAACAATAAGAAAATCAGTGACCATTACAAGAAGACATTGTTGGAAATAATGGGCATCCATTGCAACAAAATGAAAATGAGTAAAAACAAGAAGAAGAACATGAAGAATGACAAAATCAACATCCATTATGAGAAATCCTGCCACAAAATTTATCGATTCACAAGTCTACCAAGCCACATAGGCCTTTGCAAAGGTATCTCCCCTCGAAATATATTTTATTGACTGATGAAGGTGAACCTGTTTGTTTTTAGGAAGCACGTGAAGGAGAAAATAATATCAAATGACAAAAGGCTATGGAAGAAGTGCTAAAATCCCTACATGATAATAATATGTGGGATTTGGTTAAATGGACAAAAGGAAGAATATTTTTAAAGAACAAGTGGGTGTATTGAATAAAACATGAAGGCAAAGAAAATCAACAAAGATTTAAAGCAAGGCTAGTGGTGAAAGGATTTGGGAAAGAACAAGGTATTGATTTTACAAAAAATTTCTCCCCAGTTGTCACAATGTCATCAATATGAGTAGCACTTGGTCTTCTAGCTGCTCTAGATTTATAATTGGAGCAATTAGACGTCAAGATAGACTTCATACATGGAGATTTGGAAGAAGTGATATATATGGAGAAGCCAGAAGGATTTATTGAAAAAGGTAGAGAAAATTTGGTCTAAAACAAACCCCTTGTCAATAGTATAAGAAATTTGACTCTTTTATTCTTGATCATGGTTTTAAAAGGCTAAATGGAAATCGTTGTACATACATTAAAAGAGACAAAATTGAAAATTTTATTGTCTTATCATTATATGTTGATGACACCTTGATTGTCGAAAAAGATAAGTTGGTGATGAACACATTAAAAGAAGAATTAAACAATGCCTTTGTAATGGAGAGTTTAGGAACAACAAGGAAGATTTTGGGGATGGAAATCATACATGATAGGAAAAGATAGAAACTTTGGTTGCCACAACAATAATACCTTGGAAAAGTATTGGAAAAATTTAATATGGTTGATGCAAAACCTGTAGCTACCCACTTGCTTCTTATTCTAATTTAACAACTAAACAATGATCCACTAGTATTGAAGGAAAAGAAGAAATTTCCAATATCCCATATTCTTCAACAATTGGAAGTCTAGTATATGCAATGGTATGCACTCGCCTTGACATTGCAGATTCAGTGGGAGTAGTAAGTAGGTTCCTTGCAAACCCATGTAATGAACATTGGAATGTAGTTAAATGGATTTTAAGATACATTAAAGACTCAATTGATTATTGTTTGTGTTTTCAAGGTATTGATACTTTGTTGGAAGGATTTACAGATGTTAATATAAAAGGTGATGTGGATTCTAGAAAATCCACAACAAACTACATCTATACCTTTGTAAAGGTTGTAGTCTCATGTGTATGTAGATTGTAAAAGGTGGTGGCTGTTTCTACCATAGAGGCTAAGTGTATTGTAGCAATTGATGCATGCAAGGAAATGCTTCGGATGAGGAGGTTCTTGGAGGAACTAGGTATGAAACAAGAAAATTATATACTAAATTGTGATAGCCAAAGTGAAATACATCTTGCAAAAAATATTGTTTTCCATTCTAAGACAAAGCACATTGATGTCATATATCATTGGATTCACTAATTTTTGCAGCGTACCCATCCTTCAAGCTAGGTTGTGCTACTATTAAAAGTGACCAAATAAAAAATCTAATACCAATTTTAAATGCGAAAACAATGCACATAATGACATACAAGCTCATGCAACTATCCATAACAATTAAAAACATGAATACAATTAATTGAAAACACGTGCAACAACGATTAAACATATACAAAAACATCCCATCACATGAAATGAAAAAGAAAATGTGTCATTCACTTACAATAAGAAACAATAAATAAGCTAAGACTCAAAGTAAAATGTACATCAATTTATCTCAACATTTAACATAAGTAAACATAACACATATGAACACTTATCTTAGCCAATATGCAACATGTTGTAGAGGACAACCATTCCACCCAACTATAGACTTGTTGTTTCAATTCTCAACAATGAGTCACCCCAGAGCTAGGGCTTTAAATCCACAAGAAACGATGGTTCATAAGTTTGGCTATTATCCACTCACAACAAGATAATTCCTACAACCCTTCCAATCTTCCATCTCTCTTTCCCCTCAATTTGCACAACCCAAGTAATGGGATATCCTTCTTTGTCACGAAATCCCTTGGGTATCCCCAATGTTGAAATTATTGTCATTGATGTCAAAGGATTAATGATGTCATTGATGTCATATTATGTCATCAAAATACACACAACATTTCCAAGATTGATTTACATATATAGTTTTACAAGTATATTTAAAAAGGAGTGTATGTGAAAAAGTAAAAATTGTAATGATGGTTTCAAACCCATGGGTTTGGGGTATTTTCCCATGGTATTTGGAAAAGTGAAATAAAAAAGGGGAATTAGTTATTTAATTAATGGACATGTTCCTTCATAAAGGTTATGGAAAAATATAAATAGAGATAGTGTTGAGAAAAAGTGTGTTTGTGCAAGATGTAGTAACATTTGAATAAGTGGATGAGAAAAGATTGAATATCATTCCAAAAGGGAAGAGCTTTAAAATTAGTTTCATGTCATCTTGGAATTTTTGTGATAACATTTTTCTAGGATGTCTTAGACCTTAAAATTTTGAAGAGATGGAGGAGAGACCTCTAGGTACATGTGATAAAAATTTCATATGTTGGTTCACTATACTTTTAGAGATATGCCCTGTGGAAGTTAGGGTTAATGAATGCTCTCGAAATCAGTTTCAAATAGGTAAGCTTGGAAATTTTGCTATAACTTATTTTCTAGGATTTTTTATACCTTGAAATTTTTTTGAGACGGAGAAGAGCTCTCTAGGTACATGTGGTAAAAATTCAAGATGTTGGTTCGATATAATTTCAAATATATTCCCTATGGAAGTTAGGGTTCTTGAATGCTCTTAAAATCCATTTCAAACATGTTATCTTGAAAATTTGCTATAAATTATTTTCTAAGACATTTCAGACCTTGAAATTTTGCAGATATGGAGGTGTTATCTCTATGTATACGTGGTAAAAATTTCAAAGTTTGGTTTGTTATGATTTTGGATTTATTCTATGTGGAATTTAGAGTTCCCGAATGCCCAGAAATTAGTTTTAAGTAGGTTAGTTTGGTATTTTCACTATAACTTCTTTTCTTGGACCCGTCCAATTGTGAAATTATTACAAGACAAAGGATACATACACAAGTACCTCCTTTAAAAATTTCAAATGTTGTTTCAATGTTCTTTATGAGATATTTTCTGTGGAATTTAGGGTTCCTAAATGCTCTTGAAATCAGTTTCAAACATGTCAGTTCGGAATCTTCACTATAACTTATTTTTCGGGACTCTTCATAATGTGATTTTTTTATAGAACAAAGGAGACATACACAAGTAGCCCAGGTAAAATTTTAGATGTTGGTTTGTTGTTCTTTTTGAGATATGATCTGCAGAAGTTATGGTTTTTGAATGGTCGCGAGATAAGTTTAAAACATGTCAGTTTGGAATTTTCACTATAACTTGTTTTATGGGACTCTTCAAACTGTGAAAATTTTAGAGAACATAGAAGATATATAAAAGGACCTCAGGTAAAAATTTCATAATATGATTTGAAAAATTGGATACACGACATGGTGTAAAAGTTTGGTTTTGGTAAGAGGCCCAAAAAGCCAAGCTTTATGAAATTTGTCATTTAGAAATTCAATTTTTGGTGAGACCTGGTAAAGGAAAAAGTAGTGAGCAAACCTGGTGAAGGCAGAAGCAATGAGAAAACCCGGTGAAGGAAGAAATAGAAAGAATACTAAATGAAGGTTGGTGTAGTTTATACAAAGAGATTGGTGTCTATTGCTAAGTTGGTTCTTAACAGTGGGGATTGGTGTCTCCAATAGAGTGGTGTCTACAAAGATCTGTAAGAGATTGGTGTCTCCTACTAAGTTGGTGCTTAGTGGTGGGGATTGGTGTCTCGAGTAGATTGGTGTCTACAAATATCTGTAAGAGAAGGTTGGTGCCTACCAATATTTGTATTAGAGGGGATTGGTGTCTCCAGTATTTTGCTTCCTACAAATAATGGGTTTCTGATGCAGGAGCATCTATCCATGCAGCCAGCCAGCCAGCCACGTCAGCGTGCACGCATTCATATGCAAAAAGGGAGGCGCAACCTCATTTGAATTTGTATTGAATGTAATTAAATTGTCTAGGCTGGTGAGCCAGGAAAGCCGTGCCTTTGAGCAGGTGTTAGATAGGATCGGATTTAATGCTAGATCGGATGAGATCTAGTTCTGGATAGCAGACTAGACATCCAGTGATTGTAATTTATTAGGGTAGGTAAATCATGGAGGGAAGCGCTCAATGATCCCCCTCAGGTAAAAGGGATTTTAGATCTCATTTTGAAGAAGAGAGGGTAGAGTAGAAAGAGCCAAAGAGATCTCAGGAACACCTTGTAAAATATATAGGCATTAGCCATCATTAATACAGAGCAGTTTTCCTGCATTATTCTGTCATTGTATGCATGTCTGTGTGGGTTCCATATATATGTTGTATGTGTGTGTTGTTATCATGCTATTACAGAGAGTTGCGTTTGATTTCAGGTTTGAGGGTCTTTGAGGTTTCATGCCAAGAGGGCGTGACAGAGTGTTGCAGACTCTGAATACCAGTGGACGGGGGATGCGCTTTTGAACTCGTGAGGAGTCAGACAGAGACGTGCTGAGGCACAGAGTGAAGTCATCAACTCAGGAGAAGAAGACCTGTGAGGTTGCTGAACACCCCAAGAGGTAAGGATGTGCAGCTGAGACACAGTCGTAGACAGAATTTTGCTGTAAGATCTGTAAGAGCTCTGCCAAGTGGGCATTGAGCATACGCACAGGTTGCATTGGAGAAGAACCCCATTGTGAGTTCAGAAAGACCAGAATCGTTGAGGATTCTAAGAAGCTTTGCCAGAAGGGCATCGAGAGAGTGCATAGATTGCACGGAAGAAACCCAGGACTGCTGAGCATTCCGAGGAAAGAGACTCCGCTAGGAGGGTGCTGAGTAAGTGTGCAGGCAGGCACAGGAGGAAAGAACTCTTAGAGTTCTAAAGCAGAAAGTAGAGTCCATTGAGGGACCTGTATTGGGTTGCTGAATACCTAGAAAGAATCAGCAAGGAGGTTGCTTGAGGAGGAAGCCAGGAAGGGTTGATATTCTCCATCTGAGGGAGAAGAGGACCAAATCCCCCAAGGAGTCTGAGTGTTCGTGGAAGCTCAGGATAGATAGAATTTTGTGTGCGTAGAGACTCTGCAGGAGTGCAGGAGTCAAAGAATCCATTGAGGATTCGAGGACAGAAGCTCAGGAAGGGTAGCGTTTTCACACGCACAGGCGAAACTCAAGTCAAGGAGTTCACAGGGCAGAAAGGAAGCAAAGGTCGAAGTCTTTGGGGAGCGTAGAATTCTTCCAAGTCTGGGAAGAAAGCTTAGATGCTCAGGAGGGAGCAACATGAACCATCGGATCGGGCAGAGAGAAAGCAGATATGGACCGTTGAACAGTTACGTCCAGGAGGAGCTCAGAAGGAGCCTATAGAAAGAGGGGACCGACAACCGTCGGATCTTGTGAAGAAATCCCATCATCCGTTGGATCGGGAGAAGTAGTGCACGGTTTAGCCTCAGGAGGAGGAGCGCACAGGAAAGCAGGTTTGAGCCATCAGATCAGAAGGGGAAATTTCGTCAGTCGTTGGATCAACGGAAGCTGCACGAAGGATAGCAGTCGGGATTTTGGCCATCGGGAAATCGGAGTTCTCGAGGTCATGAGAACCGGGGTCTCGAAAGTCTCAAAATCTCGAGAGCAAATCTAAGCTGTCTGGTAGGAGAGGGACATGTGTCACAAGATCATCTATTCCAGAGATCCGGGGCACCAGGAATCGGGACCACCCAAGTCTCGAAACAGTGATAAGATCTGGACCGTCCATCGGAGGGACAGGTGTCAGAAATAAAGCGCCATCGGCGTTTGACACATCGAAAAATAGAAGTTCCCGGGGACAAGAGAAACGAGACAGGAGAAGTCTCGAAATCCCGACGTGATCGGGATCGTCTGTTGGAGGGACGCGTGGCAATCACCTAGCGCCATTGGAGTTGAAACCATAGGGAAATCGGGAATCCCGTGGCCGAGTGGTTCGTGCATTTCTGAATCACGATCCGCGAAACCTCGATGAGTGGGTACAACTGTCAGCATAGTAGCGAAGGAGGACAGGCGTAGTGGAGGCCAGCTGGCAGTAATTGGGAGGATGACGGGGATCGGCATATCGGGAATCCCGTGGGCATATGCACATTAGCATCGCAAACCCCGAAATCCCGATAGGATAAGGATGCGGTCATGGAGCGCTGGTCATATTGGTAAGGGGTTTGAGCTAGGAGGGCTAGCGTGGTCAAAGTCGCTTCGCAAAACGGAAAATCATGAGTCTTGGTGACATGAACATCTCGACATCAAAAATGCCAAAACTCCGATGGAGTGGTAAGACCAAGGTCACAGGGTGATGGTCATGTGGGTCAGGGATATATCCAGAAGACTAGTGCATAGGAGCTAAGCACTCATTGGAGATTCGGGGATCGGGAGTTCAAAGGGTCAGTGACACTTGACCATGGAAATACTGAAAACCCGAACCCCGATAACAGTTTTCCTGTGGGGAAATTGTACATGATTCGTGCAGAGGCCGAGAGGAGGAAAATAAGGACCTGTGGACTGGGTCAAATTCAAGCAGAGGATTCCCGCTGTTACTCCACATCAAGAGTGTCTCCAGCTTCATCCTTACAGTCCTACTGACTATCTATAGACTGCTGCCTGCCTACAAATAAGTCCTCATAGAGTCCTCAACAACTCTGTTTTTTTTCTACCTCCCTGTTCTCCTCTTGCCTGAAATATACAAGCAAGAATCCAAGCTCTGATACCACCTGATGCAGGCAGTTCGTGGAAGATTTGGTTCAGGTATGCGAATCAGAGACTGGGAGAGGTCTCGATGATTGGGATGATGAAGAGGATAAATTGGGGTCATCTGAGGATCTCAAGGACTACCAGGAGGGCAGAATAGAAATTCCAGATTGCCAAGAGGGCAACAGATTGAGATCAGCTGAGGATCTCAAAGACTGTCATGAGGACAGTGAAGAAATTTCGCATTTCCAGCTGGGCAATAAAAAGAGATCACTGCGGGATCTCGAAGACTGCCAGGAGGGCAGCGGGAGCGTCTCATATTACCAGATGGGTAGAGATCAACGCTTGAGGCTATCTGAAAGTCTCACGAACTCAATGGAGAGTTCGATTCAGTAAGGAGTGCTGATGAATATGGGATAGGTTGATCTCATAATCTGCCAGGGAAGCAGTGGAAGCATCCCATATTGCCAGGTGGGAAGGGATGAGTAGATGAGACTATCTGTGGATCTCATGAACTCTGAAATGAGTTAGATTCAGCCTGAGAAGCTGACAGAGAAGATGAGCTCACAAGGAGATCAACAGATGCAGCTGACAGAGGAGGATTTGAGCCGTGTGATGAGTGGGCAAATTTCATTATTCCTACCATCTACCCAGGAGGAGGCAGAAAACTCTGTTGTAAAGGCAGCAACAACAGAGGAACAATAAAAGTTGATGATGACTGTCAAAGAAGAAGAAGAGTTGGAGCAGACTTTGGGAGCTACCCAAGGAGATGAAGAGGATAATGAGCATTCTAAGGAATGGCTCATTACTTTCAACCAGGGAGTTGAAAGGAAAGAAGCTGTAGCACTAAAGCTGACAGCAGAAGATGAAAGAAATGAGCATTCCGAGGAATGGCTTGACATTTTCAGCCTTGAAGCTGAAAAGAAGGCAACAGAGGAGGTTGCGGAAACAGAGGAAGAAGAAGCAGACATCATTTTCTTTGCTGATATGTGGGATCAGGTAGAAGCCCTAGAAGAGAAGGTAAAAGTGTAGGGCATGCACATCCAACAGGTAAAGTTGGAAACCGATGAAGGCGTGGGAGATCGTGATGATGTTCCCAATGAACAAAGTTTTTTTCAGCTGAGGAGACTGCAAGAACTGGACCAGCCCAGGGAGCAGCTGGATGAAGTGATCATGGAGGTCATGAAGCTGATGTTGGAGTCAGTAGAGACTGCCAGCAAAGAGAAGCTGGGTAGAGAAAAGGCAGCAGCAGCAGTGCAGCAGAAGCAACAACAAAAGCAGAACGGAGCGTATGAACAGCTCCAAAGACTTATTTGGGATCCAGGAGGATTTCCAGTAGCTACAGGGGAAGCTCATGAGAAGGAGCTCATGAATTTTGTAGCTGTGGAGTATGATGCAGGAGCATCTCTCCATGCAGCCAGCCATCCATCCACGTCAGTGTGCACGCATTCATATGCAAAAAGGGAGGCGCAACCTCATTTGAATTTGTATTGAATGTAATTAAATTGTCTAGGCTGGTGAGCCAGGAAAGCCATGCCTTTGAGCAGGCATTAGATAGGATCGAATTTAATGCTAGATCGGCTGAGATCTAGTTCTGGATAGAAGACTAGACAACCAGTGATTGTAATTTATTAGGGTAGGTAAATCCTGGAGGGAAGCGCTCGATGAGCCCCCTCAGGTAAAAGGGATTTTAGATCTCATTTTGAAGAAGAGAGGGTAGAGTAGAGAGAGCCAGAGAGAGCTCAAGAACACCTTGTAAAATATACAGGCATTAGCCATCATTAATACAGAGCAATTTTCCTGTATTATTCTATCATTGTATGCATGTCTGTCTGGGTTCCATATATATGTTGTATGTGTGTGTTGTTATCATGCTATTACAGAGAGTTTTGTTTGATTTCAAGTTTGAGGGTCTTTGAGGTTTCATGCCAAGAGGGCGTGACAGAGTGTTGCAGACTCTGAATACCAGTGCATAGGGGATGCGCTTCTGAACTCATGAGGAGTCAGACAGAGACGTGCTGAGGCACAGACTGAAGTCATCAACTCAGGAGAAGAAGACCTGTGAGGTTGCTGAACACCCCAAGAGGTAAGGCTGTGCAGCTGAGACACAATCGTAGACAGAATTTTGCTGTAAGATCTGTAAGAGCTCTGCCAAGTGGGCATTGAGCATACACACGGGTTGCGTTGGAGAAGAACCCCATTGTGAGTTCAGAAAGACCAGAATCACTGAGGATTTTGAGAAGCTCTGCCAAAAGGGCATCGAGCGAGTGCATAGATTTCACGGAAGAAACCCAGGACTGCTGAGAATTTTGAGGAAAGAGACTCCGCCAGGAGGGTGCTGAGTAAGTGTGCAGGTAGGCACAGGAGGAAAGAACTCTTAGAGTTCTGAAGAAGAGAGCAGAGTCCATTGAGGGATCTGTATTGGGTTGTTGAATACCCAGAAAGAATCAACAAGGAGGTTGCTTGAGGAGGAAGCTAGGAAGGGTTGATATTCTCCATCTGAAAGAGAAGAAGGACCAAATCCCCCAAGGAGTCTTAGTGTTCATTGAAGCTCAGGACAGATAGCGTTTTGTGTGCGTAGAGACTCTGCAGGAGTGCAGGAGTCAAAGAATCCGTTGAGGATTCGAGGACAGAAGCTCAGGAAGGGTAGCATTTTCACACGCATAGGAGAAACTCAAGTCGAGGAGTTCGCAGGGCAGAAAGGAAGCAAAGGTCGAAGTCTTTGGGGAGCGTAGAATTCTTCCAAGTCTGGGAAGAAAGCTTAGACACTCAGGAGGGAGCAACAGGAACCGTCAGATCGGGCGGAGAGAAAGAATATTTGGACCGTTGAACAATTACGTCCAGGAGGAGCTCAAAAGGACCCTATAGAAAGAGGGGATCGACAGCCATCGAATCTCGTGAAGAAATCTCATCATTCGTTGGATCGGGAGAAGTAGCGCACGGTTTAGCCTCAGGAGGAGGAGCACACAGGAAAGTAGGTCTGAGCCATCAGATCAGAAGGGGAAATTTCATCAGCTGTTGGATAGGCGAAAGCTGCACGAAGGATAGCAGTCAGGATTTTGGCCATCAGGAAATCAGAGTTCTCGAGGTCATGAGAACCTGGGTCTCGAAAGTCTCGAAATCTAGAGAGAAAATCTAAGCTGTCGGGTAGGAGAGGCACACGTGTCACGAGATCATCCATTCCAGAGATTCGGGGCACTAGGCATCGGGACCACCCAAGTCTCAAAACAGCGATAAGATCTGGATAGTCCATCGGAGGGACAGGTGTCAGAAATCAACCGCCATCGACGTTTGACACATCGGAAAATAGAAGTTCCCGGGGACAAGAGAAACGGGATAGGAGAAGTCTCAAAATCCTGACGTGATCGGGATCGTCCGTTGGAGGGACGCGTGGCAATCACCTAGCGCCATCAGAGTTGACACCATCGGGAAATCGGGAATCCCGTGGCCGAGTGGTTCATGCATTTCTGAATCGCGATCCTCGAAACCTCGATGAGTGGGGTACAATTGTCAGCATAGTAGCAAAGGAGGACTGAGGCGTAGTGGAGGCTAGCTGGCAGTAATCGGGAGGATGTCGGGGATCGTCGTATCGGGAATCTCATGGGCGTATGCACATTAGCATCGCAAACCTCGAAATCCTGATAGGATAAGGCTGCAGTCGTGGAGCACTGGTCATATCGGTCAGGGGTTTGAGCTAGGAGGGCTAGCGTGGTCAAAGTCGCGTCGCAAATTGGAAAATCGTGAGTCTTTGTGACATGAACATCTCGACATCGAAAATGACGAAACTCCGATGGAGTGGTAAGACCAAGGTCACAGGGTGATGGTCATGTGGGTCAGGGCTATAGCCAGAAGACTAGCGCATAGTAGTTGAGTGCTCATCGGAGATTCGGGGATCGAGAGTTCAAAGGGTCAGTGACACTTGACCACGGAAATACGGAAAACCCGAACCCCGATAACAATTTTCCTGTGGGGAAATTGTACACGATTCATGTAGAGGCCGAGAGGAGGAAAAGAAGGACCTGTGGACTGGGTCAAATTCAAGTAGAGGATTCCCGCTGTCACTCCACATGAAGAGTGTCTCCAGCTTCATCCTTATACAGTCAACAGGACTGTAAGGATGAAGCTGGAGACACTCTTGATGTGAAGTGACAGTGGGAATCCTCTTCTTGAATTTGACCCATTCCACAGGTCCTTCTTTTCCTCCTCTCAGCCTCTGCACGAATCGTGTACAATTCCCCCACAGGAAAACTGTTATCGGGGTTCGAGTTTTTGGTATTTCTGTGGTCAAGTGTCACTGACCCTTTGAACTCCCAATCCCCAAATCTCCGATGAGCGCTCAGCTCTTATGCTCTAGTCTTCTGGATATAGCCCTAACCCAGATGACCATCACCCTGTGACCTTGGTCTTACCACTCCATTGGAGTTTTGGAATTTTTGATGTCGAGATGTTCATGTCACCAAGACTCATGATTTTTCGATTCGCAACGCGACTTTGACCACGCTATCCCTCCTGGATGAAACCCATGACCGATATGACTAGTGCTCCATGACTGCAGCCTTATCCTATCGGGATTTTAGGGTTTGCGATGCTAATGTGCATACGCCCACGGGATTCCCGATACGCCGATCCCCGACATCCTCCCGATTACTGCCAGCTCGCCTCCACTACACCTCTGTCCTCCTTCGCTACTATGCTGACAACTGTACCCCACTCATCGGGGTTTCGCAGATCACGATTCAGAAATGCATGAACCACTCACCCACGGGATTCCCGATTTCCCGATGGTTTCAACTTTGATGGCGCTAGGTGATTGCCACGCGTCCCTCCAACGGACGATCCCAATCACGTCGGGATTTCAAGACTTCTTCTATCCCGTTTCTCTTGTCCCCAGGAACTTCTATTTTCCGATGTGTCAAACACCGATGGCGCTTGATTTCTGACACCTGTCTCTACGATGGATGGTCCATATCTTATCGTTGTTTCGAGACTTGGGTGGTCCCGATGCCTGGTGCCCCGGATCTCCAGAACAGATGATCTCGTGACACGTGTCCCTCTCCTACCAGACGACTTAGATTTGCTCTCAGGATTTCGAGACTTCCGAGACCCCGGTTCTCATGACCTCGAGAACTCTGATTTCTCGATGGCCAAAATCCCGACTGCTATCCTTCGTGCAGTTTCCGCCGATCCAACGACTGACAAAATTTCCCCTTCTGATCTGATGGCTCAGACCTGCTNCCTACCAGACGACTTAGATTTGCTCTCAGGATTTCGAGACTTCTGAGACCCCGGTTCTCATGACCTCGAGAACTCTGATTTCTCGATGGCCAAAATCCCGACTGCTATCCTTCGTGCAGTTTCCGCCGATCCAACGACTGACAAAATTTCCCCTTCTGATCTGATGGCTCAGACCTGCTTTCCTGTGCGCTCCTCCTCCTGAGGCTAAACCATGCGCTACTTCTCCCGATCCAATGGATGACGAGATTTATTCACGAGATCCGACGACTGTCGATCCCCTCTTTCTATAGGCTCCTTCTGAGCTCCTCCTGGACGTAAATGTTCAACGGTCCAGATCTACTTTCTCTCTGTCCGATCCGACGGTTCCTGTTTCTCCCTCCTGAGCATCTAATCTTTCTTCCCAGACTTGGAAGAATTCTACGCTCCCCAAAGACTTTGACCTTTTCTTCCTTTTTTCCCTGCGAACTCCTCGACTTGAGTTTCGCCTGTTCGTGTGAAAACGCTACCCTTCCTGAGCTTCTGTCCTCAAATCCTCAACGGATTCTTTGACTCCTGCACTCCTGCAGAGTCTCTATGCACACAAAACACTATCTGTCCTGAGCTTCCACGAACACTCAGACTCCTTGGGGGATTTGGTCCTTCTTCTCCCTCATATGGAGAATATCAACCCTTCCTGGCTTCCTCCTCAAGAAACCTCCTTGCTGAGTCTTTCTGGGTATTCAACAACCCAATATAGGTCCCTCAATGGACTCTACTTTCTTCTTCAGAACTCTAAGAGTTCTTTCCTCCTGTGCCTGCCTGCACACTTACTCAGCACCCTCCTGGCGGAGTCTATTTCCTCAGAATGCTCAGCAGTCCTGGGTTTCTTCCGTGCAATCTATGCACTCGCTCGATTCCCTTCTGGCAGAGCTTCTCAGAATCCTCAACGATTTTGGTCTTTCTGAACTCACAATGGGGTTCTTCTCCAACGCAACCCGTGCGTATGCTCAATGCCCACTTGGCAGAGCTCTTACAGATCTTAAAGCAAAATTCTATCTACCACTATGTCGCAGCTGCATAGCCTTACCTCCTGGGGTGTTCAGCAACCTCACAGGTCTTCTTCTCCTGAGTTGATGACTTCAGTCTGTGCCTCAGCACGTTTCTGTCTGACTCCTCACGAGTTCAGAATCGCATTCCCTGTGCACTAGTATTCAGAGTCTGCAACACTCTGTCACGCCCTCTTGGCATGAAACCTCAAAGACCCTCAAACCTGAAATCAAACACAACTCTCTTTAATAGCATGATAACAACACACACATACAACATATATATGAAACCCACACAGACATGCATACAATGATAGAATAATGCAGGAAAACTGCTATGTATTAATGATGGGTAATGCCTGTATATTTTACAAGGTGTTCCTGAGCTCTCTCTGCCTCTCTCTACTCTACCCTCTCTTCTTCAAAATGAGATCTAAAATCCCTTTTACCTAAGCGGGCTCATCGAGCGCTTCCCTCCAGGATTTACCTACCCTAATAAATTACAATCACTGGCTGTCTAGTCTGCTATCCAGAACTAGATCTCAGTCGATCTAGCATTAAAGTTGATCCTATCTAACGCCTGCTCAAAGGAATGACTTTCCTGGCTCACCAGCCTAGACAATTTAATTACATTCAATACAAATTCAAATGAGGCTGCGCCTCCCTTTTTGCCTATGAATGCGTGCACGCTGACGTGGCTGGCTAGCTAGATGGATGGAGAGATGCTCATGCATCATACTCCACAGTTGCAAAATTCATGAGCTCCTGCTCATGAGATTCTCCTGTAGCTGTTGGAAATCCTCCTGGATCCCAAATAAGTCTTTGGAGCTGTTCATCCGCTCCATTATGCTTCTGCTGCTGCTTCTGCTGTGCTGCTGCTGTTGCCTTTTCTCTAACTAGATTCTCTTTGCTGGCAGTCTCTGCTAACTCCAACATCAGCTTCATGATCTCCATGATCACTTCATCCAGCTGGTCCCTGGGCTGGTCCAGTTCCTGCAGTCTCCTCAGCTGAAAAAAACTTTGGTCATTGGGAAGATCATCACGATCTCCCACGCCTCCATCGGTTTCCAACTTTACCTGTTGGATGTGCATGCCCTGCACTTTTACCTTCTCTTCTAGGGCTTCTACCTGATCCCATAGATCAGCAAAGCAAATGTTGTCTGCTTCTTCTTCCTCTGTTTCGACAACCTCCTCCGTTGCCTTCTTTTCAGCTTCAAGGCTGAAAATGTCGAGCTATTCCTTGGAATGCTTGTATCTTTCATCTTCTGCTGTCAGCTTCAGTGCTACAACTTCTTTCCTTTCAACTCCCTGGTTGAAAGTAATGAGCCATTCCTTAGAATGCTCGTTCTCCTCTTAATCTGCTTGGGCAGCTCCCAAATTTTGCTCCAACTCTTCTTCTTCTTTGACAGTCATCATCAACTGTGACTGTTCCTCTACTGTTGCTGCCTTTACAACAGAGTTTTCTGCCTCCTCCTGGGCAGATGGTAGGAATAATGAAATTCGCCCAATAATCACACGACTCAAATCCTCCTCTGTCAGCTGCATCTACTGATCTCCTTGAGAGCTCATCTGCTCTGTCAGCTTCTCAGGCTAAATCTGACTCATTTCAGAGTTCATGAGACCCACAGATAGTCTCATCTGCTCATCCCTGCCCAAATGGAAATATGGGATGCTTCCGCTGCTTCCCTGGCAGATTATGGGATCAACCGATCCCATCTTCATCAACACTCCTTGCTGAATCGAACTCTCCATTGAGTCTGTGAGACTTTCAGATAGCCTCAAGCTCTAATCTCTACCCATTTGGCAATATGAGATGCTCCCGCTGCCCTCCTGGCAGTATTCGAGATCCCGCAGTGATCTCTTTTCATTGTCCAGCTAGCAATGCGAAATTCCTTCACTGTCCTCATGACAGTCATTGAGATCCTCAGCTGATCTCAATCTGTTTCCCTCTTAGAAATCTCGAATTTCTATTCTTCCCTCCTGGAAGTCCTTGAGATCCTCAGATGACCCCAATTTATCCTCTTCATCATCCCAATCATCGAGACCTCTCCCAGTCTCTGGTTCGCATACCTGAACCAAATCTGCCACGAACCGCCTGCATCAGGTGGTATCAGAGCTTGGATTCTTGCTTGTATATTTCAGGCAAGAGGAGAACAGGGAGGTAGAAAAAAAAACAGAGTTGTTGAGGACTCTGTGAGGACTTATTTGTAGGTAGGCAGCAGTCTATAGACAGTCAGCAGGACTATAAGGATGAAGTTGGAGACACTCTTGATGTGTAGTGACAGCAGGAATCCTCTGCTTGAATTTGACCCAGTCCACAGTTCCTTCTTTTCCTCCTCTCGGCCTCTGCACAAATCATGTACAATTTCCCCACAGGAAAACTGTTATCGGGGTTCGGGTTTTCGGTATTTCCATGGTCAAGTGTCACTGACCCTTGGAACTCCCGATCCCGAATCTTCGATGAGCGCTCAACTCCTATGCACTAGTCTTCTGGCTATAGCCCTAACCCACATGACCATCACCCTGTGACCTTGGTCTTGCCACTCCATCAGAGTTTCGGCATTTTCGATGTCGAGATGTTCATGTCACCAAGACTCGTGATTTTTCGATTTGCGACGCGACTTTGACCACGTTAGCCCTCCTGGCTCAAACCCCTGACCGATATGACCAGCGGTCCACGAACGCAGCCTTATCCTATCGGGATTTCAGGGTTTGCGATGCTAATGTGCATACGCCCACAGGATTCCCGATACGCCGATCCCCGACATCCTCCTGATTACTGCCAGCTGGCCTCCACTATGCCTCTGTCCTCCTTCGCTACTATGCTGACAGCTATACCCCACTCATCGGGGTTTCGCGGATCACGATTCAGAAATGCACGAACCAATCAGCCACGGTATTCTCGATTTCCAGATGGTTTCAACTCCGATGGCGCTAGGTGATTGCCATGCGTCCCTCCTACAGAAGATCCCGATCACGTCTGGATTTCGAGACTTCTCCTGTCCCGTTTCTCTTGTCCCCGAGAACTTCTATTTTCTGATGTGTCAAATGCCCATGGTGCTTGATTTCTGACACCTGTCCCTCCGATGGACGGTCCAGATCTTATCGCTGTTTCGAGACTTGGGTGGTCCCAATGCCTGGTGCCGCGGATCTCTGGAATGGATGATCTCGTGACACGTGTCCCTCTCCTACTGGACGACTTAGATTTTCTCTCGAGATTTCGAGACTTTCGAGACCCTGGTTCTCATGACCTCGAGAACTCAGATTTTCCGATGGCCAAAATCCCGACTGCTATCCTTCGTGTAGCTTCCGTTGATCCAACGGCTGACGAAATTTCCCCTTCTGATCTGATGGCTCAGACCTGCGTTCCTGTGCACTCCTCCTCCTGAGGCTAAACCGTGCGCTACTTCTCCTGATCCAATAGATGATGGGATTTCTTCACGAGATCCGATGGCTGTCAGTCCCCTCTTTCTATAGGATCCTTCTGAGCTCCTCCTGGACGTAACTGTTCAACGGTCCAGATCTTCTTTCTCTCCACCCGATCCGACGGTTCCTGTTGCTCCCTCCTGAGCGTCTAAGATTTCTTCCCAGACTTGGAAGAATTCTACGCTCCACAAATACTTCGACCTTTGCTTCCTTTTAGCCCTGCGAACTCCTCGACTTGATTTTTTCCTGTGCGTGTGAAAATGCTACCCTTCCTGAGCTTCTGTCCTCGAATCCTCAACGGATTCTTTGACTCCTGCTCTCCTACAGAGTCTCTACGTACACAAAACGCTATCTGTCCTGAGCTTCCACGAACACTCAGACTCCTTGGGGGATTTGGTCCTTCTTCTCCCTTAGATGGAGAATATCAACCCTTCCTGGCTTCCTCCTCAAGCAACCTCCTTGCTGAGTCTTTATGGGTATTCAACATCCCAATACAGGTCCCTCAATGGACTCTACTTTCTACTTCAGAACTCTAAGAGTTCTTTCCTCCTGTGCCTGCCTGCACACTTACTCAGCACCCTCCTGGCGGAGTCTCTTTCCTCAGAATGCTTAGCAGTCCTCGGTTTCTTCCGTGCAATCTATGCATTCGCTTGATGCCCTTCTGGCAGATCTTCTCAGAATCCTCAGTGATTCTGGTCTTTCTGAACTCACAATGGGGTTCTTCTCCAACGCAACCCGTGCGTATTCTCAATGCCCACTTGGCAGAGCTCTTACAGATCTTACAACAAAATTCTATCTACGACTGTGTCTCAGCTGCACACCCTTACCTCCTGCGGTGTTCAACAACCTCACAGGTCTTCTTCTCCTGAGTTGATGAATTCAGTCTGTGCCTCAGCACGTCTTTGCCTGACTCCTCACGAGTTCAGAAGTGCATCCCCTGTGCACTGGTATTCAGAGTCTGCAACACTCTGTCATGCCCTCTTGGCATGAAACCTCAAAGACCCTCAATCCTGAAATCAAACACAACTCTCTGTAATAGCATGATAACAACACACAGATACAACATATATATGGAACCCACACAGACATGCATACAATGACAAAATAATGCAGGAAAACTACTCTGTATTAATGATGGGTAATGCCTGTATATTTTACAAGGTGTTCCTGAGCTCTCTCTGCCTCTCTCTACTCTACCCTCTCTTCTTCAAAATGAGATCTAAAATCCCTTTTACCTGAGGGGGCTCATCGATCGCTTCCCTCCAGGATTTACCTACCCTAATAAATTACAATCACTGGTTGTCTAGTCTGCTATCTAGAACTAGATCTCATTCGATCTAGCATTAAAGCCGATTCTATCTAATGGCTGCTCAAAGGCATGGCTTTCTTGGTTCACCAGCCTAGACAATTTAATTACATTCAATACAAATTCAAATGAGGCTGCACCTCCCTTTTTTCTTATGAATGCGTGCACGCTGACGTGGCTGGCTGGCTGGCTGCATGGAGAGATGCTCCTGCATCATAATCCACAGTTGCAAAATTCATGAGCTCC
Source organism: Picea engelmannii (assembly GCA_009831015.1). NCBI lineage: Eukaryota > Viridiplantae > Streptophyta > Pinopsida > Pinales > Pinaceae > Picea > Picea engelmannii. The sequence goes on along the minus strand of ML787334.1, from coordinate 174,493 downwards.
TGCTCATGAGCTTCCTCTGTAGCTGCTGGAAATCCTCCTGGATCCCAAATAAGTCTTTGGAGTTGTTCATCTGCTCCATTCTGCTTCTGCTGCTGCTTATGCTGCGCTGCTGCTGCCGCCTTTTCTCTGCCCAGCTTCTCTTTGCTGGTAGTCCTTGCTGACTCCAACATCAGCTTCATGATCTCCATGATCACTTCATCCAGCTTCTCCCTGGGCTGGTCCAGTTCCTGCAGTCTCCTCAGCTAAAAAAAACTTTGGTCATTGGGAAGATCATCACGATCTCCCACACCTTCATTGGTTTCCAAATTTACTTGTTGGATGTGCATGCCCTGCACTTTTACCTTCTCTTATAGGGATTCTACCTAATCCCATAGATTAGCAAAGCAAATGCTATCTTCTTCTTCTTCCTATGTTTCTGCAACCTCCTCTGTTGCCTTCTTTTCAACTTCAAGGCTGAAAATGTCGAGCCATTCCTTGGTATGCTCGTTTCTTTCATCTTCTGCTGCCAGCTTCAGTGCTACAACTTCTTTCCTTTTAACTTCCTAGTTGAAAGTAATGAGCCATTCCTTAGAATGCTCGTTCTCCTCTTCATCTACTTGGGCAGCTCCCAAAGTCTGCTCCAACTCTTCTTCTTCTTTGACAGTCATCATCAACTGTGAATGTTCCTCTGCTATTGCTGCCTTTACAACAGAGTTTTCTGCCTCCTCCTGGGTAGATGGTAGGAATAATGAAATTCCCCCAATCATCACACGGCTCAAATCCTCCTCTATCAGCTGCATCTGCTGATCTCCTTGCGAGCTCATCTTCTCTATCAGCTTCTCAGGTTGAATCTGACTCATTTCAGAGTTCATGAGACCCACAGATAGTCTCATCTGCTCATCCCTTCCCACCTGGCAATATGGGATTCTTCCGCTACTTCCCTGGCAGATTATGAGATCAACCAATCCCATCTTCATCAGCACTCCTTCCTGAATCAAAATCTCCATTGAGTCCGTGAGACTTTCAGATAGCCTCAAGCGCTCATCTCTACCCATCTAGCAATATGAGACGCTCCCACTGCCCTCCTGCCAGCCTTCGAGATCTCGCAGTGATTTCTTTTCATTGCCCAGCTGGCAATGCGAAATTCCTTCGCTATCCTCATGACAGTCTTTGAGATCCTCAGCTGATCTCAATCTGTTGCCCTCTTGGCAATCTGGAATTTCTATTCTGCCCTCCTGGCAGTCCTTGAGATCCTCAGATGACCCCAATTTATCCTCTTCATCATCCCAATCATCGAGACCTCTCCCAGTCTCTGGCTCTTATACTTGAACCAAATCTGCCACGAACCGCCTACATCAGGTGGTATCAGAGCTTCGATTCTTGCTTGTATATTTCAGGCAAGAGGAGAACAGGGAGGTAGAAAAAAAATAGAGTTGTTGAGGACTCTGTGAGGACTTATTTGCAGGTAGGCAACAGTCTATATACAGTCAGCAGGACTATAAGGATGAAGCTGGAGACACTCTTGATGTGGAGTGGCAACAGGAATCCTCTGCTTGAATTTGACCCAGTCCACAGGTCCTTCTTTTCCTCCTCTCGGCCTCTGCATGAATCGTGTACAATTTACCTACAGGAAAACTGTTATCGGGGTTCGGGTTTTCGGTATTTCCGTGGTCAAGTGTCACTGACCCTTTGAACTCCGGATCCCCGAATCTCCGATGAGCGCTCAACACCTATACGCTAGTCTTCTGGCTATAGCCCTGAGCCACATGACCATCACCCTGTGACCTTGGTCTTACCACTGCATCGGAGTTTCGACATTTTTGATGTCGAGATGTTCATGTCACCAAGACTCGTGATTTTTCGATTCACGACGTGACTTTGACCACGCTAGCCCTCTTGGCTCAAACCCCTGATCGATATGACCAGCGCTCCACAACCGTAGCCTTATCCTATCATGATTTCAGGGTTTGCTATGCTAATGTGAAAACGCCCACGGGATTCCCGATACGCCGATCCCTGACATCCTCCCGATTACTGCCACCTGGCCTCCACTACGCCTCTGTTCTCCTTCGCTACTATGCTGACAGCTGTACCCCACTCATCGGGGTTTCACGGATCACGATTCAGAAATGCATGAACCACTTGGCCACGGGATTCCCGATTTCCCGATGGTTTCAACTCCGATGGCTCTAGGTGATTGCCACGCATCTGTCCAACGGACGATCCTAATCACGTCAAAATTTTGAGACTTCTCCTGTCCTGTTTCTCTTGTCCCCGAGAACTTCTATTTTCTGATGTGTCAAACGCCGATGGCGCTTGATTTCTGACACATGTCCCTCCGATGGACGGTCCAGATCTTATCGCTGTTTCGAGACTTGGGTGGTACCGATGCCTGGTGCCCCGGATCTCTGGAACGAATGATCTCGTGACACGTGTCCCTCTCCTACCGGACGGCTTAGATTTTCTCTTGGGATTTTGAGACTTTCGAGACCCCGGTTCTCATGACCTCGAGAACTCTGATTTCTCGATGGCCAAAATCCCGACTGCTATCCTTTGTGCAACTTTGGCCAATCCAATGGCTAACGAAATTTCCCCTTCTGATCTGATGGCTCATACCTTCTTTCCTGTGCGCTCCTCCTCCTAAGGCTAAACCGTGTGCTACTTCACCCGATCCAACGGATGACGGGATTTCTTCACAAGATCCGACGGCTGTCGGTCCCCTTTTTCTATAGGCTCCTTCTGAGCTCCTCCTGGATGTAACTGTTCAACGGTCTAGATCTTCTTTCTCTCCACCTGATCCAACGGTTCTTGTTGCTCCCTCATGAGCGTCTAAGCTATCTTCCCAGACTTGGAAGAATTCTACGCTCCCCAAAGACTTCGACCTTTGCTTCCTTTCTGCCCTGCGAACTCCTCGACTTGAATTTTGCTTGTGCGTGTGAAAACTCTACCCTTCCTGAGCTTCTGTCCTCGAATCCTCAATGGATTCTTTGACTCCTGTGCTCCTACAGAGTCTCTACACACACAAAACACTATCTTTCCTAAGCTTCCACGAACACTCAGACTCCTTGGGGGATTTGGTCCTTCTTCTCCCTTAGATGGAGAATATCAACCCTTCCTGGCTTCCTCCTCAAGCAACCTCCTTGCTGAGTCTTTCTAGGTATTCAGCAACCCAATACAAGTCCCTCAATGGACTTTGCTTTCTGCTTCAGAACTCTAAGAGTTATTTCCTCCTGTGCCTGCCTGCACACTTACTCAGCACCCTCATGGCGGAGTATCTTTCCTCAGAATGCTCATCAGTCCTGGGTTTGTTCCGTGCAATCTATGCACTCGCTCGATGCCCTTATGGCAGAGCTTCTCAGAATCCTCAGCGATTCTTGTCTTTCCAAACTTACAATTGGGTTTTTCTCCAATGTAACCCGTGCGTATGCTCAATGCCCACTTGGCAGAGCTCTTACAGATTTTACAACAAAATTCTGTCTACGACTGTGTCTCAGCTGCACAGCCTTACCTCCTGGGGTGTTCAACAACCTCACAGGTCTTCTTCTCCTGAGTTGATGACTTCAGTCTGTGCCTCAGCACGTCTCTGTCTGACTCCTCACGAGTTCAGAAGTACATCCCCTGTGCACTGGTATTCAGAGTCTGCAACACTCTGTCACGCCCTCTTGGCATGAAACCTCAAAGACCCTCAAACCTGAAATCAAACGCAACTCTCTGTAATAGCATGATAACAACACACACATACAACATATATATGGAACCCACACAGACATGCATACAATGACAGAATAATGCAGGAAAAATGCTCTGTATTAATGATGGCTAATGCCTGTATATTTTACAAGGTGTTCCTGAGCTCTCTCTGGCTCTCTCTACTCTACCCTCTCTTCTTCAAAATGAGATCTAAAATCCCTTTTACCTGAGGGGGCTCATCGAGTGCTTCCCTCCAGGATTTACCTACCCTAATAAATTACAATCACTAGCTGTCTAGTCTGCTATCCAAAACTAGATCTCAGCCGATCTAGCATTAAATCCGATACTATCTAATACCTGCTCAAAGGCACGACTTTCCTGGCTCACCAGCCTAGACAATTTAATTACATTCAATACAAATTCAAATGAGCTTGTGCCTCCCTTTTTTCATATGAATGCATGCATGCTGACGTGGCTGGCTGGCTGGCTGCTTGGAGAGATGCTCCTACATCATACTCCACAGCTGCAAAATTCATGAGCTCCTGCTCATGAGCTTCCCCTGTAGCTGCTGGAAATCCTCTTGGATCCCAAATAAGTCTTTGGAGCTGTTCATCCGCTCCATTCTTCTTCTGCTGCGCTGCTGCTGCTGCCTTTTCTCTGCCCAACTTCTCTTTGCTGGCAGTCTCTGTTGACTCCAACATCAGCTTCATGATCTCCATGATCACTTCATCCAGCTGCTCCCTGGGCTGGTCCAGTTCCTACAGTCTCCTCAGCTGAAAAAAACTTTGGTCATTGGGAAGATCAGCACGATTTCCAACGCCTTCATCAGTTTCCAACTTTACCTGTTGGATGTGCATGCCCTGCACTTTTACCTTCTCTTCTAGGGCTTCTACTTGATCCCACAGATCAACAAATCAAACGCTGTCTGCTTCTTCTTCCTCTGTTTCTGCAACCTCCTCTGTTGCCTTCTTTTCAGCTTAAAGGCTGAAAATGTCGAGCCATTCCTCGGAATGCTCGTTTCTTTCATCTTCTGCTGTCAGCTTTAGTGCTACAGCTTCTTTCCTTTCAACTCCCTAGTTGAAAGTAATGAGCCATTCCTTAGAATGCTCATTCTCCTCTTCATCTCCTTGGGCAGCTCCCAAAGTCTGCTCCAACTCTTCTTCTTCTTTGACAGTCATCATCAACTGTGACTGTTCCTCTACTGTTGCTACCTTTACAATAGAGTTTTCAGCCTCCTCCTGGGCAGATGGTAGGAATAATGAAATTCCCCCAATCATCACACGGCTCAAATCCTCCTCTGTCAGCTGCATCTGTTGATCTCCTTGCGAGCTCATCTGCTCTGTCAGCTTCTCAGGATGAATCTAACTCATTTCAGAGTTCATGAGACCCACATATAGTCTCATCTGCTCATCCTTGCCCACCTAGCAATATGGGATGCTTTCGCTGCTTCTCTCGCAGATTATGAGATCAACCGATCCCATCTTCATCAACACTCCTTGCTGAATCAAACTCTCAATTGAGTCCGTGAGACTTTCAGATAGCCTCAAGCGCTCATCTCTACCCATCTGGCAATATGAGACGCTCCCGCTGCCCTCCTGGAAGTCTTCGAGATCCCGCAGTGATCTCTTTTCATTGCCCAGCTGGCAATGCAAAATTCCTTTGCTGTCCTCATGACAGTCTTTAAGATCCTCAGCTGATCTCAATCTGTCGCCCTCTTGGCAATCTGGAATTTCTATTCTACCCTCCTGGCAGTCCTTGAGATCCTCAGATGACCCCAATTTATCCTCTTCATCATCCCAATCATCGAGACCTCTCCCAGTCTCTGGTTCCCATACCTGAACCAAATCTGCCATGAACCGCCTGCATCAGGTGGTATCAGAGCTTGGATTCTTGCTTGTATATTTTAGGCAAGAGGAGAACAGGGAGGTAGAAAAAAAACAGAGTTGTTGAGGACTCCGTGAGGACTTATTTGCAGGTAGGCAACAGTCTATAGACAGTCAACAGGACTGTAAGGATGATGCTGGAGACACTCTTGATGTGGAGTGACAACGGGAATCCTCTGCTTGAATTTGACCCAATCCACAGGTCCTTCTTTTCCTCCTCTCGGCCTATGCACGAATCGTGTACAATTTCCCCACAGGAAAACTGTTATCGGGGTTCGGGTTTTCGATATTTCCGTGGTCAAGTGTCACTGACCCTTTGAACTCCCGATCCCCGAATCTCCGATGAGAGCTCAACTCTTATGCGCTAGTCTTCTGGCTATAGCCCTGACCCACATGACCATCACCCTGTGAACTTGGTCTTACCACTCCATCGAAGTTTTGACATTTTCGATGTCGAGATGTTCATGTCACCAAGACTCGCGATTTTCCGATTCGCGACGCGACTTTGACCATGCTAGCCCTCTTGGCTCAAACCCCTGACCAATATGACCAGCGCTCCATGACTGCAGCCTTATCCTATTGGGATTTCGGGGTTTTGCGATGCTAATGTGCATACACCCAAGGGATTCCCGATACGCCGATCCCCGACATCCTCTCGATTACTGCCAGCTGGCCTCCACTACAACTCTGTCCTCCTTTGCTACTATGCTGACAGCTGTACCCCACTCATCAGGGTTTCACGGATCGTGATTCAGAAATGCACGAACCACTCGGCCACAGGATTCCCGATTTCCCGATGGTTTCAACTCCGATGGCGCTAGGTGATTGCCACGCGTCCCTCCAACGGACGATCCCGATCACGTCGGGATTTCGAGACTTCTCGTGTCCCTAGGAACTTCTATTTTCTAATGTGTCAAATGCCGATGGCGCTTGATTTCTGACGCCTGTCCCTCCGATTGACGGTCCAGATCTTATCGCTGTTTCGAGACTTGGGTGGTCTCGATGCCTGGTGCCTCGGATCTCTGGAATGGATGATCTCGTGACACGTGTCTCTCTCCTACCGGACGACTTAGATTTTCTCTCGGGATTTCGAGACTTTCGAGACCCCAGTTCTCATGACCTCGAGAACTCCGATTTCCCGATGGCCAAAATCCCGACTGCTATCCTTCGTGCAGCTTCCGCCGATCCAACGGATGACGAAATTTCCCCTTCTGATCTGATGGCTCAGACCTGCTTTCCTATGCGCTCCTCCTCATGAGGCTAAACCATACGCTACTTCTCCCGATCCAATGGATGACGAGATTTCTTTACGAGATCCGACGGCTGTCGGTCCCCTCTTTCTATAGGCTCCTTCTGAGCTCCTCCTGGACGTAACTGTTCAATGGTCCAGATCTGCTTTCTCTCCGCCCGATCTGACGGTTCCTTTTGCTCCCTCCTAAGCATCTAAGCTTTCTTCCCAGACTTGGAAGAATTCTACGCTCCCCAAAGACTTCGACCTTTGCTTCCTTTCTGCCCTGTGAATTCCTCGACTTGAGTTTCAACTGTGCGTGTGAAAACGCTACCCTTCCGGAGCTTCTGTCCTCGAATCCTCAACGGATTCTTTGACTCTTGCGCTCCTGTAGAGTCTCTATGCACACAAATGATATCTATCCTGAGCTTCCATGAACACTCAGACTCCTTGGGGGATTTGGTCCTTCTTCTCCCTCAGATGGAGAATATCAACCCTTCCTAGCTTCCTCCTCAAGCAACCTCCTTGCTTAGTCTTTCTGGGTATTCAACAACCCAATACAGGTCCCTCAATGGACTTTGCTTTCTGCTTCAGAACTCTAAGAGTTCTTTCCTCTTGTGCCTGCCTGCACACTTACTCAGCACCCTCCTGGTGGAGTCTCTTTTCTCAGAATGCTCAACAGTCCTGGGTTTCTTCCATGCAATCTATGCACTCGCTCAATGCCCTTCTGGCATAGATTCTTAGAATCCTCAGCGATTCTGGTCTTTCTGAACTCACAATGGGGTTCTTCTCCAACACAACCCATGCGTATACTCAATGCCCACTTGGCAGAGCTCTTACAGATCTTACAACAAAATTCTGTCTACGACTGTGTCTCAGCTGCACAGCCTTACCTCCTGGGGTGTTCAACAACCTCAGAGGTCTTCTTCTCCTGAGTTGATGACTTCAGTCTGTGCCTCAGCATGTCTCTGTCTGACTCCTCACGAGTTCAAAAGCGCATCCCCTGTGCATTGGTATTCAAAGTCTACAACACTCTGTCACGCCCTCTTGGCATGAAACCTCAAAGACCCTCAAACCTGAAATCAAATGCAACTCTCTGTAATAGCATGATAACAACACACACATACAACATATATATGGAACCCACACAGACATGCATACAATGAGATAATAATGCAGGAAAACTGCTCTGTATTAATGATGGCTAATGCCTGTATATTTTACAAGGTGTTCCTGAGCTCTCTCTGGCTCTCTCTACTCTACCCTCTCTTCTTCAAAATGAGATCTAAAATCCCTTTTACCTGAGGGGGCTCATCGAGCGCTTCCCTCCAGGATTTACCTACCCTAATAAATTACAATCACTGGCTTTCTAGTCTGCTATCCAGAACTAGATCTCAACCGATCTAGCATTAAAGCCTATCCTATCTAACGCTTGCTCAAAGGCATGACTTTCCTAGCTCACCAGCCTAGACAATTTAATTACATTCAATAAAAATTCAAATGAGGTTGCGCCTCCCTTTTTGCATATGAATGCGTGCACGCTGACGTGGTTGGCTGGCTGGCAGCATGGAGAGATGCTCCTGCATCAGTTTCCATGTAAATATTGTGTTCCATATTTTGTAGTTAATAGATGTTGGCTCACCTACAAGCATCCTTTATAACACTAGGATGTTGATGGCCCAAGGTTCATCCATAGTTGACCAACAAATATCCAAGGTGTTGGCATATCAATATTCAACCTATGATCGAAGAAGGTCTCATCCGTTATGCCATGAGAATTACATAAATTGTTTGGTCTTATTTCAGAGATGAAGGGATAAAGCCTACTAGGAAGCCACTCGGGTTAGCAATCATACATTCCATCATAGTTCATTAATATACTAACAACATACATCATTAACAAATTCATCTATTTAGCTCAGAATAAACATGATCATTGACAGAGATAACATAAGATTTATATTATTTCCATAAATGGTAGAATGCATACATCAAGAGTCTAACAATGCAATAGGAATAACACCCTGCGCTCTGATACATTCTATGAGTGATGAAATACAATGTTTTTTGCGCTCTTTGTTCATATTCTGCACAAATTACTAGACTAACTCCATTACAAACTCTATACAAGATTGTTCCAACCATATAAAAAACTATTACACGGATTCATAACCCGATTCATGAAAAAATTGGAGTAACTTCTCTTCTACTACAAACCTCAGACTCTTTGAACCCTCTTCTATTTCTTCACTGCCCATTTTTCTTCGGTAAAGTCGTAAATGACCAACCCAAAAAAATATTTGATTCATTCCTAGTTGTTATGGAGTGCTTCCTCGACCATCACAACCCTTCATTGCAATTCAATACATATTGTGCATCCGAGTAAGTAGGAAGCGGACGTAGGCCATAACAGACACCCTGTGGCCAAAATGAGGGTGATATTCCAATTTCAGTACGTTATCCTACTGAAATGGCTTGTCCCATTCTTGTGTGAGTACTAGTGGCATCCCATATACATGCCTAACTTCCTATGCATAGTTGGGGAAGAAGAGCTCTAGGAACTGAATTGGATCTCAGACATCTTAGTTGATGAAGGGAACTACTTGAACCTTCCTAGTCAAGAACCTGTGAAACTAACATTAGTGGGTAATGTTGGCTCCAGTATTTCTTTGTCCCTTACATCCTTAGCTTTGTTACGAGCATGTGGCTTACTCAAAAAATCCATTGGTGGCTACAATCACCAGGTACCTTGGTATCTTTGAGTCTCAATATGGAGGAATGTGAATATAGGATTGGATTCATATTATTTTCGCCTGGTTGTCACTTAGTAATGTTCTTTGTTACAATGCATATATAAGGAACTAAACTTAGACTAAAATAGTAACCAACGGATTCAAATGGGGCAGTATTAATTCCTGTGAGATAAGATTTATGTCCTCGTATGATCTGATGATTTGTTTATAAATGTGCTAGTACATTAATGAACCTGAGAGTATTAATATGTGCCTTGGGAACCAATAGAACATAACAACATGTGATGTCTTGTCACTCCCTCTTCTTCAATAGTTGTGAAGGATCGGTTCTCCTTGTGGCCACCATTGACTTAACATTGGTGTCGATACTCTTTGGCTATGTTTTTGTCCTTTTAGATCCATATGGAATTTAAACTGCAATCTATTGTCAAACATGAAAAATATCCAGACTTGATTTTGGCATTTACCACTAGGTTATTTTCCAACATGCTAAATATTATGAAGCGTATAGTGGTTGTGTCTGTATTTATTACATGAAAGTCTCTGCACCACCTAATATTTAATGTGATGTTGACTACTCTACTCATGCTCGAAGTATTATTCTCCATGGGCACCGTGCATGATTCATCTTCACCCCTGCATCTAAACCCCATATATTAATATGTCGCATTAACCCATGGTGGGTCATGATGCTTCTTAACACATACCCATATTTCTGGTCATCACCATGGAGGATCTTCAATAGTCATGGTTGGCCCTCAGGGAATCTATTGGATACCAAATTTTGTATTGTATTCAATCGCAAGCTTGCATTTCTCGTTCATTAGCTCGATGGTAGTTGGAGGAATATGACATACAGAACTTCCTACCAGTAGAGTGTGTTGGGTTTTTGAATAGATTCTTCACACACTCAATCATTTCTTGGATACCCAACGCCTCTCGTAGGAACACATATATTGGCGGATATCAACCTCAGGACTGAATTTTTCCTTTATTGAGTCAACTACAAATTCTCATTCGCAAATATGTTTCCAATGCACTTCCCACCATAGCATGGGTTTATCTACTAATATTGTATCGAGGGTGTGTACATGGTGGAGTAAGGGAATGTGTTGCATTTGGGAAATGAAAGTGTCCACCAGATCCATCCCATTGAAACAATAGGGTCTAAATCCATCCTCGCGATACATAGTGGAAATTCACATGCATATCCTAGTAAATACTTCATATAAATTATTATGACACCACTCCATGGAATCCTCTGAATCCATATCATAGGACCTCACACTTCTCCATATTAGTTCCCCATCCATTGTGGGATTGATGTAATCCTCTTTGGGCCCCATGATTTGATAGATATTTTTGATAATAGAGTTCTGTGTATCCTCATTCATAGGATCAGTGTATATGTCACCTTCATTCAAATCTAATTGCATGATCATGTGCAAGGTGTCCATCTCAAATGGCATTTGTATTTTCTTCAAGTTCAATACAACATTATTGTCGAATGCCCAATAAATACCAAGTAGTGCAGTGTAGGGATATGATTCATCCATGATCTCAATCACCTCAAAATTTTCCTTAGTCTTCATCCCTTATATGTTCACTTCAACCTGTTTCAATCATCCTATAAAATATATTATATACTGGTTAGCTAGCTTGAGTTGAATGGGGGACTATACCAAGTCTGGTCTACCCATCAAGTCCCATGATTTCCTTGGAAAGATGTTCACATCAGATCCCATATCCAACATGAATCCATCCATCTCATATCTTTTGAATTCATATGTCATCTTGAACTCTCTCCCTATGCTCATCTGCTTACCGACCTTGCACACATCCCATTCTCATAGAGGGGATGATAAAGCTACAATTGTTCCTTCATTCCTCATACAATTTATTAACAAGTGAGTCAACTTTCTTGTAGAATTAGGATCACTTAACAACTTTAAACAAAAGCATAAAAAAATACTTACTTGATCTTGGACTTGCTCTTCATGACCAATGTCAAGAAATTATTCTTCTCGCGCTGTGCGCTTAAGCTCTTCTCACACGTGATCCTTTATTTCCTTCTATTTGACCCATCAAACTTCTTCCTCTCTGCAGTCTTCTTTTAGTGAACTATGTTTCATGCGCTGTATCTCCTCGTGCATAGGAGCTTCCACCAAAGACTTCTATGTGGTGTGCTGCAATTCTTCATGGGCTTAGGATTCTCCAAACGATATCTTTGTGGAACGTTGTATCTTCTTGCACACACATTATTATTCTAGTGACATTTTTGTTGCATACTACATTTCCTCTCATGCTCTCTCTTCTTCTAGAGCTCTCTGTGCATCGCACACAAACTACTTCTGTTGTGCAGCATCAAACTTAGGAGGATCACGTGTAGCCTTTATATTCTTTCTCTATGTTCTCTAGCCCAAGATTTCTCCATGCTCTAAGTCCATTCCTGTCTTGGATCCACCTCAAGTTATCAACCACACATCAGCTTCATCATCCTTATTTTGGTTCCCACATGGTTTTGTAGTAACCATGTTGTAGTGTTCCTTATTCTCTCCCCCCTTATTCAACAAGTTGGGACAATCCTATGTGGCATGCTTGGTACTATAGAAATATACATAGAGAGCATGTGGTTTGGTACAAAGTCTTAACACATGGATTATCTCACCATAATTAAAGCAAGTGGGTGGTCTTCCTCCAACTCCTCCATATCATCGTCCTCGACTATGTCCATATCAACCTATGGGACCTCCTTGGTATCCACCTCTTTTTTCACCCCTACAGTCACCACCTTTCTACTCTTCCTAAACCTAAAAGGAATCATGGGTGTGGTCCTGCATCAACTAAAATGACCAATAGTTGTTCACATCATGCCCCATGGATTTACAGAACTCACAAAATGGAGTATGGTGATTTTTTAGGTATTTCTCTAATTCTAGGTAGTGGGGTGGGATACGTCCCCACTGTTTGCAAATATCACACCACTCAATATGAGGTCCATTTGGAAATGGATTCGATGCACCCTTCTCCAAATAATTACCCAACGTAGGACATTCATCCCCACAGTGACCTTTTGATCGACATGTGGTACACCACACATGCTCGTGCACCACCTTTTCATTTGCCATATCTTGTAACTGCATTGTCAAATTTGCATGTTGGGACTACACTTGTGGTAATCCTATTGATGTCTCTCCACCTCTTGTCATATCTTACAGGAACATCACAATATCCAACACCTCTTCCTAAGTATGCACCTTCTATTTGGTGAGTGGAACTAGGATATGGGGAAGTAGTTCTGCGATGAACCACTCCCTGTGTTGAACATATTTGATCTGGAATATCAGCCTATCTAGCAGTATCTTGAGCCGTTGGTCATAATGCCACACATTATCTCCCAGTTGCTTCATTATATCCTTTATTTCAGTAATGCGCTGTGATTCTGACTTATTCTTCTTAAAATCCTTAAGTACATCTCTCTTAGTTTTTGTCAAGGACCTTGTATGTCCCATTGACGCAGTTTCCTTGTACTTTGTGTACCACATTAGGGATTTGTCCCTAAAAGTGGTCTCCAACTATGAAATCTTCGATGATTCATCTGTGATCTTCTTCACAGACCATATAGCAGCTAGCTTCACACATGAACTGATGTTTCTCTACTTCGTCCTTACCCCTCTTATGGAACATGAGTAGCCTTAGTGTTATATCTTGATTCACCATTCTCAATCTAGGATTGTGTCCTCCTCACTAACTACTTACTGTTGGGGATCTAGGTATTGATACTCTCCCTTGTGAAGTATTGTTGACTTTATATTCTTCTTCACTTGTATCCTCTCTTCTTTCTTCCTCTACTCCTATCGCCATTTTTCATATTGTTATTTCTACTTGATTACAAATGTGCAAAGGGGGTGTTTCAAAGAGGGGGTACCTCCATCTTATCCCACAATTTCTCGTGTGGGAACCTTTCCTACTTGTAGTCATGAAAGACCATCCACTATCGTTAACTGCTCTTCCCCTCCTTGTGGAGGATCTTCACTGTCCTCAAGTACTTCTGCACCTCTACTCTGCACCTCATCTTCCTCTAAGTTTGCGGCATATATAAAAAAAAATGGGGTTCAGACTTCGTATTCTATGACCCTACTATCACTAGTTTTGGAATCTTCACTGCATACTGTACTCCTATTGTCACACCTCTTCATTGACCTATATTCGTCTATGCTTCTCTCTGACACAACACTCTCTCCCACACTTCCTCCTAGTGCGGTCTCCTTCCTCTTCATTCTTGGTCTGAGCCCTCTTCTCTCACCCCTTTCTACCTTCTTTCTGCTCCTATGTTCTAATTTCCTCCATAGATCAACTCTTCATGTGTATCTTTCAAATATTTCTCTCCCCTACTCTTATTGGTCCATTCTTTCCCTCACCTCATCTCAACATCTTTTGAACCCTCTTAATGGATCCAACTCCTTTCCCTCTCTTTTCCCCCTTATCTTCACCCCCCCAAGTGCTAGGGGGTCTACTTAGCCATCCTATCTAGCTCCACGTGCATCAATTCTTTCCCCACAAACAACATCTTGATCTACAACGAGATTTCTTCTAGTGGCCTTTTCTTAGGACCTTAAGAAAAAAAACAATCAGCCTTGCTGAAAGAATCACTATATTCTACAAAAAACTCAATAATGTATCCTCCCTTCACTTGGGAAAACCAGAAGTCAATTCCTTGAGCCCATTTGTTATCCGATGCCTTCAACCTATTGATTGTAGTTTGGTTCTAGACTAGTGATTCTTGGGGTCTCAAAGTAGTTTTAATAGTAGTTTTCCTCTTAAACTATTCATACAACAAACATGGAAACTCAACAAGGAAAATCTCTTGCAAATCTCTATAGATATACCTATCCTTCCAACGTTGCATGTTGGTTATCATACCCTAATTTTCTTGTCAGAAAAATGAGTCTTCCTTCATAGTTAAATAGTCCTATATTTCCTCCCGAGATGGATTCCACCTCATTATCTCCCTTCATCATGCAATAAAAAACCTTAAGGTCCCAGTAACAAAACCATTTGTTGGCTCGCTTGCATGCATCCTTCCTAACAATGGGGGTTTGATGATCCAAGGTTCATCAAGAGTTGACCAACAAAACCCCAAGGCGTCAACATATCAATATTCAGTTTAGAACTGAAGAAGGTATCACCTGAGATACCATGAGAATCACAGAGATCGTACAGTCTTGCATTAGAGATGAAGGGATAAATATTACTAGAATCCACTCATGCTAGCATTCATACATTCCATCACAGTTCATTAAAACATTAAAACATACATTTAACTCGGAATAAACACACATGTTTATAGAGAGAACAACAACTTTATGTTATATCCATTAAATGGTAGAATGCATACATCAAGTGACCCATAATGTAATGGGAATAATTCCTTGTTCTCTGATAAATTCTACAAGTGATGAATACAATGTGTTATACGCTCTCTATTCATATTCTTCATGGATTACTATATGGAATCCATTATAGACTCTCTATAGGACTGTTCCAGTCATATACAAATTTTTTACGCAGACTCATAACATGATTCATGCAAAACTCATACTGACTTCTCTTCTACTATAGACATCAGACTCTCCAAACCCTCTTATGTTTCTTTTCTACTCATTTTTCTTCTCTTCTCTACTCTTGCACTCTGTCTGTTTCACCTCTACTCCACTTGCCCTAGTGATCATCAATTCTACATGCTTCTTCCACCCCCATGTAGTCCATGTAGCCTCTTTGGAGCATGGAAGTCCTAATGAACTTTCCAGCTCATCCATTATATACCCCACTATCTTTCATGTTGTCTAGGTTCATCATTCATGAATATTCTCGAATATCTTCTTCTGATTTGGTGTGCATGTAATATCTTTGTGATATTTAGTGCATAATATATAACTTTGATAGGAACTCATGCTTTATTCAATTAGTTGCGTAGCTGCTGATGTGTGCGTAAAACAAAAGTGTGTGCACTATTGATCTGTGGATGCAAACAAAATTACCCAAAACTTTGGTTTCCAACAATAGATCTCATATGTGATTTTTTTCTTATGGTTGATGAATATTTGGAAAAGTAAAAAATTGTCTTATACTAATTTACTCCTCCCCCCCACCCCTCTCAATATAAGTGTGTTCTCAACACCCATTTCCCTCCAAGTCTCCAACATATATTGAATAAGAAATCTCTTTATTGAGGACTCCATGAATCTACAACTATAGTAGGAATTCTCACAACAACAAATTACTTTCTCTCTTGACAATTTATTGAAAAAAAATTTGTTCATGGGCCTACAACCTATATATCCATGAAATCACAGCTTCAACAAGTTGTTATACATTCACACTATGGTTTCCTTCAAGTTTTTTTACTCAACACTCTCTTTCTGTCAAAAATATGCATGTAAAATTGCTCTCTTTCCCATCCAATTTTCTCATTTCTCCCATGCATATTGACTCTCACATTTCCCAAAATGGATTGTATTTGGGCCTATGTTTTCAATAAATATATGAGGCGAATTCACACACCAACCCTCCTACATGTATTCAATGATTGGCTTTGGGAACACTCAAACAAAAAATATAAGGTTCGTACAAAATAATAATTTAAAACAATGGTTTGGGTTTAATAGGCATGGGTAATCCCATGTAACACCCTGTTTGCCCCAGTTTGTAAAAATAACTATATTGGCCAAGAACTAAGGAAAACTCAAAGATGTGAATGTTTGATTTGACGGACCTTTGTATAAAAGGTCGATGAATGTAAATTATGTTATGATTATGTGTTACATGACTGCTGGGAGGGGGGATGTGATAAAAGAGACCACGATGGATAATGAGAGGTGGTGGAAGGGACTTGGAATGGTTGCGTTAACTTCCATCGAACCAATATCGTACTGGTTTTTACTTGCTCAAAGACCAAAGCAACTCTCTGACCTTGGAATGAATTACCTGCCAGGATGGTAGGTGGGGAGGCTCCTCAAGAGTTAATGAGGGGATGGGGGTGAACCGCCCATCCGTAGAATCTCTCAGACCTGACCATGGATGGGGGAATTCGCTCCACACACAATATTGCATAAAAAGGAAAGAAAGGAAGTATGGGGGAACAGAGAAGAGAACACGTGTGACAAGGATCGTGGAAGAAAAACCAGAGGAACTCTAGAAATATAGGGGAGTTATGAATAGAGGAGAAGGAGAGTAACCTTTGTCCTTGACTTCCGTTGAGCTGGAAGTAGGAGATTGAATCTTAAAGCATCATGGTCTAGCTCGGGGGTGGCTAGTGGTAAATCCGTCTAGAGTCACTGAGCCTACGATTGGGTAGAGACGAGCACCCCTCTTAGCAGTCGTGTCACATCTGGTGTTTCTGATAAGTGTTATGTCTTGTATTTTGAATTGAATATCACAAACACATTCTCATGTTTATACGCTCATAAATGGTTTCTGTATAGAAGTGTTTTCCTTGTGTTTTGATTGGAAATAATGGATGCATGCATATACTTATATGACCATAATCGATTTATGTGTAGAATGAATAAGTTCAGAATACGAGTCTGTTCCCTTGAGATTTGTCCCATCTACTTGACTCATGCTATGTCTTGGTTTGATTTCTCGAAGACACCTCCTCTCAGGAATTTTCCTCGCATCCCAGGGCTGGATTGATTTCCTTGAAAAGACTACCATTATAGTAAACCCACGAGTTTACTTTACCCCTGTCACAGAGTTCATAGCTCAACAAATTAGGAAGGATTTTCAGTCAGGTCACCAAGCCTAGGGATAATTACCCAAGAACCCTCTGAAGGATCATGTGATTTGAGTCTGGAAACCTTGTACAAGAAAGAGTATTTCTCTCAGGTTTCCAAGTCATGGGAGTTCGAAGCTCTGAGAGGTTGAATCTCATGATTCAAGCTCAGAAAGGACAACGAGTCCAGTTATTGAAAGAGAATACCCCATCATTTGGTAGACGAACGGTTGGAATCCTTTCAGAGATACCCCAGATCGGTCAAGACTGACGGATCTAGAGGAGGAGCACAGGCATTAACACCTTGACCCCTTCATCCTTTGCAAGTAGCGATGGGATCCGGGACCCTAGATCCAAGGATATGTCGGAGCTCTATTGATTGTTGATCTTAACCTTTTCATAGGCAGGAGAGTGGACTCGACAAATGTCTTGAAAGGCTCGAAGTATTCAGAATCGTCCATCGACACAGGATATGTGGCAGTC
The DNA here is from genome assembly GCA_009831015.1 of Picea engelmannii. Taxonomy (NCBI): domain Eukaryota; kingdom Viridiplantae; phylum Streptophyta; class Pinopsida; order Pinales; family Pinaceae; genus Picea; species Picea engelmannii. Next base: position 156,703 of record ML787334.1, on the reverse strand, counting down.
GGGTAGCATTTCGCTAACTCGCAACTTGGAATGGTCAAAGGGTAGGACTGCACGAACTCACGATTCACAAAATCGCGACGTGATCGTGGTTGATTGATCCATGAGTGATCTAGAAAATCGGTTTAGCATGAATAATTTTCGGCATTTCGGCACCTAGGAAACCAAAGGGCAAGACCCCTCGTTTTCGCCAGTCGTGAAATCCCAGTATATGAAACCCCGAATCGGTTTAGCATGAATAAGTTTCGGCGTTTCGGCACCTGGGAAACCAAAGGGCAAGACCCCTTGTTTTCTCCAGTCTTGAAATCCCGATATACGAAACCCCAAATTAGTTTAGCGTGAATAAGTTTCAGATTTTCAACACCCAGAAACCAAAGGGTAAGACCCCTCATTTTCGCTAGTCGCAAAATCCCGGTATACGAAACCCCAAATCGGTTTAGAGTGAATAATTTTTGGCGTTTCAGCACCCAGGAAACCAAAGGGCAAGACCCCTCATTTTTTCCAGTCGCGAAATCTTGGTATACGAAACCCCAAATCAGTTTAGCGTGAATAATTTTTGGTATTTCCACACCTGGGAAACCAAAGGGAAAGACCCCTCGTTTTTTCCACTTGCGAAATACCGGTATACGAAACCCTGAATTGGTTTAGCGTGAATAATTTTTGGTGTTTCGACACCCGAGAAACCAAAGGGAAAGACCCCTCGTTTTCGCAAGTCGTGAAAACCCGATACATGAAACCCCGACACGCTCTGTGGATGAGCCCTAGGTCACCGGACATGGTCTTGTGGTAGGAAGGAGGAGTCCTGAAAGGATTTGGACCATACATTTGTAGAGAACGTGTGGCGAAGGTCTAATGCCACCGGGGTTCTAGACATCAGAGGAATAGGAGTGAAGACCCCGCCAAGAATCCTGAAAGGTAGAATGTCAGTATTTAATACGGGTCATTGATCAAGTCGACGATATGGACCATAGATCCAAATGATACCTGTCTTTCAGGTTTCTGGGATTGAAGGAACAAGGGTTCCTTGCAACAAAAATCTCGAAAGTATGTTCACAGAGGTGGTCACATGGAGGAGGATAAGGGAAGGGATGGTTTGCACTAGGCCCCGTAGAAATTCAGGGATTCTACCCCTCGAAGAAAAGACAAAAAAAATAAAAAGAAAATCTTAGTTGCCATAGTGGGTGTGTGACATCCCACCACCTTGGACCTTGCCCCTCTCTTGTGGAAAATAAGCCCCCAAGTTACTACTTGTTTTCATTTGTAGCTAGCGGTAAATTTATTTATTATGTTTATATTCAAAATTTACATATTACACTGCTTGGACCGCGGTCATATATCATATTTACATTAAAAATCTCTAAAATGGATATTAAAAATGGGTATGTTACATTCCCCTCCCCCTACAATTTGCATTGTCCTCAATGCACAACACCATATAATATTACATATTTACATACATAAAGTTTTACATCAAAATACTTGATACTTGCACAATTTAATGACTAACGTAGCAATTCCAACCAACAACTCTCGTTCCCCTCAGCCTGCACAACCTAAGGAATGGGTTCCAACATTAGTTAGACATGAAGTTTCAAAGTTGTGGCTCCAAGAACTTTAGCTACCAAAATAGAGTCTCCATATACTTATGTACAATTATACATTCAAATTTCTTCAAAAACAAAAATTTATGGGTACTCCTCCTGCATGGCCTCTTTGTGCTCCCATGTGGCGTTTTCAGAACCATAGCAAGTCCATTGGACATTTATTAGGCCAATGGATTTATTTCCGAGCACTTTGACTTTCTGATCTAGGATGCGCATTGACTCCTCTTGAAGGTTCCCGTTGTGTTCCATATGGATCACAATCCAATCAATCACGTGTTTAGGATTACACATGTACCTCTTTAATAAAGACATATGGAACACGTCATGAATTCTCATGGATACGGGTAATGCAAGCATGTATGCAACTGGACATATCCTCTCAATGACTTCAAATGTCCCACAATATCTCACTACCAATTTTGGTCAACTTCCCAATCTCAGCGAGCTCTTCTTGGCTTTAACTTTTAAAAATACATTTCTCTCCCACTTTAAATTCTCTATGTGTTATTCCTTTATCAACATAGCTCTTTTGCATTTCTTTTACAACTTTTAAATTTTCTCTGATATTTACCATATGCTCTTCCATTTCCCTTAACAATTATGACCTAATAACTACTCTATATGTTGGGTTATTCCAACTTACTATCATGATACATTTTCTACCATACAAGGCTTCAAATAGGCTCATATTTAATGATTCATGATACCCATTGGTGTAAGAAAATTGAAATAAATGGAGATAGTGCTCCCACCTAGACGGCTTGTCCATTACATACATTCTCAAAATATCTTCAATTATCTGATTAATTCTCTCTATATGTCCATCTGACTCCGAGTGATATGTTTTATTCAAATTCAAATTGGTCTTGAATCCTTTAAAACAATCCTTCCAAAAATTGGAAGTGAACTATAATACCGGGCTAAAAATATTGGCCTCTTACAACTATAATAGTTTTCTGGTATCCTAGGTGTCCAATGTATGGAACATTGTGCATCTCTTTTAGAACTAAATTTCTCGATTCCTGAGAATTGGGAACATAAGCTCTATTTCTAAAGAAGAAGATCCCATCATGTTCTAGTTTGTAATATGTATATTTTTGTTGCAGATTATTCTACCATGACCTTCCTTTAACTTCAACATAATGTTGGTATGTTTTTATAGCCTCTAAAATTCTATCGTTTAAATATGTCATGTAGCATAGATTTCATGCACCCTTTTGCTAAGTCAATAGACCACTTTATTATCTTTTCCCTCAAACATGCTTGATGTCATAGTCATATTCGCTAAGAAATTCTATCCATCTATGGGAAAGACCCGAGAAGGTGCTTACAACGTGATTTCTCTAGGGATCTTGGCCCGACCTATACGTGAAGAAGAGGTCGGTTTCGCGCGCCCGTCCCTATGGATTTATGGATGACTATGACCATTTAGTGGTGGTTGTTCAAACAAGTATTTCAAACCACTATGATTTTTCCTCAATTCATATTTTCTATCCATGGAAAATTCCTCCACATTTTTAAGGCATGAACATCTCAACTCTAAGTCATGTGTAGTATAATTTGTTTTGTTCTCCTTCAATTTTCTTGACTCATAATAAATTAAATTCCTATTTTTGGTAGGGAATCCACCAAGTCCTTTCTTGCATGCATCTGTGCACATAAAAAAATCTTCATTTGGATCAACGAACTTTAAAATAGGTGCACTAGTTAATAAATTCTTCAAGTGTTGGACATTTTATTCACACTTGGTATTCCATTGAAAGTTTACTTCTTTCTTTTGCAAGGATGTTATTGGGTGTGAAATATTTGATAATATTGCAATGAATCTCCTATAGTAACAAACTAAATGCATAAATGATCTAACCTCTAAAATACTTGTTGGCACTAGCCAACTTTTGATTGCTTCAATCTCTTCCAGATCCACTACTATGCCATATTATGAAACAATGTGGCCCAAATAATGGATACGTTTTTGATAAAAAATGTACTTTTTCAACTTGGCATATAATTGGTGCTCTCCCAACACATAAAGCACCATTCTCAAATGTTTTTCATTTTCCTCTTTTTTCTTAGAATAGATAAGAATATCATCCAAGAAGACAATACAATACTTGTCCATGTGATATTTGAACACTCCATTCATCAGACACATAAATGTAGCGGGCGCATTTATCAACCCAAAAGGCACCACCATGAATTCATAGTGACCATACCTTATCTGAAAGTTTGTCTTACTAGTATCTTCTTCTTTGATTCTCACTTGATGATAACCTGATATCAAGTTATTCTTGGAAAATATATTTTCTCCCTTCAGTTGATCGAAAAGGTCATCGATCCTTGGAAAATGATACTTGATATTGACAGTAACCTTGTTCAATTGTCTAAAGTCAATACACAACCTCAAATTTCCATCATTTTTCTTCACAAAAAGGACTAGGGAACCCCAAGGAGAAAGACTTGGGCGTATGTACCCCTTCTTGAACAACTCTTCTAGTTGCATTTGCAATTATTTTAGTTCTGGTGTGCTCATTGTGTAGGGAGTTTTTGACACTAGGGAAACTCTGGGAATTAATATGATAGAGAAGTCAATGTCTCTCTTTGGTGGAAATCCTAGTAACTCGTCGAAGACATCTTCATATTCCTTCAAGACTGGATAATCTTCAAGAATCGAATCCTTATACTTTGTTGGATCTTCCATATGGGATGCATATATCTAACACCCTTTTCTAAAAATTCTTTTAACTACAATATTGAAATATCTATAATAGATATAGGCCTTGGAATACCTTGAAATTTCCTTGAATTTCCTTCTTCATAAAAACATGTGAAATCCTTGTTGAAACAATCTAGGACAAAATGATGCTTGTTTAGCCAATTCATACCAATCAAGTGGTCATAGGACTGAAGTGGTATGATGTTCAAATCTACCTTAGTGTTGAGTACATTCATGTTTACCAAGAAATATTTAACAACCTCATTGATTCTTCTCTTGGTTCATGTAGCTAGTTGAACTAACCAATATTTTTCATTCTTACATTTATTCAATGTAAGTCTTTCAACTATATTTGGATCTATATAGCTATCACTAGATCTAGAATCAATCAAAATAGATATGGGTYGATTATCAATATTACCTTCTACCTCAATCAYGTGGGATTGATAGTTTATTTTTTTATTGTCTAAGGATGCATAAATCCCTGGCATGATCCTACCCACCTCCTCCACCATATCATCTTTCTTGATTTTATGTACAATCCTCATCCTATCTCCCCCGTGAGGACAATATTTTTATATGTTGTGTCTCTCACATCCAAAACATTTTATGGGTTGTTTCCTCAGCCTTTTCCCTAAGGAATATGTCAAATTGGACCCATTTTGTGCTTGATATCGTTTCCTATATGACTTTAATGTCCCCCAGCCCAATCGAGGGACATTACGGTGCGAAATACACATAAAAATGATTTTTTTGCTAACTAAATTAATTCATTTACAATTAACTAATTTCCTATAGCTTTTAGCTACGAATTAAAAAATATTAACTACTGTCTAAAACCATAAAATAAAAGCATCTACAACATGCTAATAATCAACATGAAATGCAACTAAACATCTCATTACAACAACATATAAATCATTTTCATTTACACAAATTTCATGCACAACAATAACACATGTAAATAATTTAGCAAGAAGATAAAACACTTATCTTTAAAGAAGAGTTGTGCAACTAGATACCTGGGATAGACGTTCCACCCAACCATACATTGACTATTCTAAATATAAATAGGTAGTCACTCTCGAGCAGAGGCTAGTAATCGACAAAAGAGGGCGGACTCTCACAGTCCACTCACAACTCATAAACTCACTATCCATTGGTATCTTCCTATGGTTATCCTGATTTTTCCACCAACTCTCTTCCTCTTGACCTTCCCAACCCAAGGAATGTACCCTTTCATTGATCTCAGTCCCTCGGGCGTCCCATGCATTTATCAGGGTCTCTTTGGCATGGGTAACCAAGAATCTCTCAGCTGGAAACTCAAGGGAACTTGCTACTAAGAAAAATGCCATCAAAACACAACAAAAACTTGTTGTTTTAGTTCAACTCACTCAGGAGTTCACTCTTCAAGACTAACAACCTAGTTATTTATTTTTCAGCTCCAAATATGCTCCAATATTCTCTATCTTTTTCTATAATTTTCCCTCCATGGATGCACCAACTTCAAGCTCTCTTTCTTCATGCACACAATCTCCATCTGTAAAAACTGTTGTCTCAAGCCATATAAATTTCCTCTCTTTGGCTTACCTTTCTTGACCCACAACCTTCCCCAATATTATTGTACTCAACTCCCATGTTCCCATTAACTATGGGATGTGACTACTCACACCCACCCTCTTACATGTATTCAATGATTGGATTTGGGAACACTCAATCAGAATTTAGAAAATTCATACACCAATAGAAAATTTAGGAAATGGGTTGAATTAATATGCATGGGTAATTCCCCCTTGAACCCCTCTTGAAAATTATCCTATACATTCCCCTATCTTGTTTATTATTCCATCCCCCATCTCTTTTCCATGTCCCCTTAGAAATTGGCATCACTTTTTATTAATAAAGCATAGAAATACAATTCACATGTTACATCACTTTGGTCGTAGCCACACATTATATCTACATAAACATTAATTAAATTGGGGATTATATTAGGGATGTTACATTATCCCTCCCCTAGAATTGTGCATTGTCCTTGGTGCAATATATGTTGATATACATATATGCAAATTTACATCAAAATACTTAGATATACAATTATGCAATTTGACAACTCTAGCAACAATTCCAACCATAATCTCTTATTCCTCTCAACTTGTCGATCCAAGGTGTGCACCATTCTTTTATCAGGGTTAACCCAAGGGATGTACCATATGTTTATCAAGGCTAACCCAAGGAATGAGCCATTCATTTATCAGGGTCCCCATCATAGTTGGTTGGGACTCCGAGATGTGGTTCCATAACTCTAGCTGCTCAAAATGGAGTCTTGCATTCCATTTTCTTCAAAATTGTAAACAATTTGCAGGTATTTTTCCCTCATGTTTTCTTCATGCTACCATGTAGAATATTTAGGACCATAATATGTCCAATGAACCTTTACCATCCCTATGGATTTTTTCCTGAGCACTTTGAATTTACAATCTAGAATGCATACTGGTTCCACCCAAAAATCCCCTTCGTGCTCCACCTGAATCACATTCCAATAAATTATGTGCTTAGGGTCAGGAACATATTTATATAATAATGACACATGAAATAAATTATTCACTCTCATGGATACATGAAATGCTAGCATGTATGCAACTGACCCTATCTTTTCTAATATTTCAAAAGGTCCATAATATCTCGCTACCAACTTCAAGCAACTTCCTAATCTTAGTGAACTTATCTTTTCCTTCACTTTTAAAAACACATGTTCTCCCACTTTAAAATATCTAAACACTTTATTCTTGTCTGCATATTTTTTCTTCCTATTCTGGGCAGCCTTTAAATTATGATTTATCTTTTATATCTACTCTTCCATTTCCTATAAAAATTTTGGCCCAACAACTACTCTGTCTATTGGATTATCTCAACTCATTGGTGTGCTACATTTTCTTTCATACAATGCTTCAAATAGACTCATTTTCAATGGGGCGTGATACCCATTATTATATGCAAACTCAACTAAATGAATATAATCTTCCCACTTTTATGGTTGATCCATCACATATATTCTAAGCATGCCCTCAATTATCCTATTGGTCATTTCTGTTTTCCCATCTGACTCTAGATGATAAGTTTTACTGAGATTTAAATTCATCCCAAATCCTTTTAACAAAAATTTCCAAAAATTAAATGTGAACTTGGTATCTCTTTCTGAAACTATTTCGTTAGGCACTCCATGTAACCTAACAACTTCCTTCATACAAATTTACTTTTTTCCTTATGTGTAGTCTTCATTGGGATAAAATGTGTTTCCTTCGTCAATTTATCCACCACCACCATGATGTAATCATATTACTTCATTGTTCTAGACAGCTTAGTAATAAAATCAACTGTAACAACTTCCCACTTCCATTCCACAATAGGAAATGGTTGTATCAAATCTGTTGGATTCCTATGTTTTTCTTTTACCTTTTGGCATTCTAGACATTTGGCTATGTAATCAGCCACTTCCTTTTTCATTCCTAGCCAAAAGTATTTGTTTCTAACAAATGCAATTGTCTTCTAATATCCTGGGTGCTCGACATATGGCACATTATGCATCTCCTTTAGAACTGTATTTTTCATCTCATTATAATTTGACACATACACCTTTGTACATAAAAATTTCATCTTCTTTCAGCTCATCATAAGTAAATTTCTTTTGAAAATTACATAGTTGTAATATCTCTTTTATTTTTAAATAATGTTGATCTGAATTTGGTGCTGCAATAATTTGATCTTTTATATCATTCTTATACATGATATAGTTGCAAGATGCACTTCATTAGATTTCTAGTTGAGCACATCGACCACTTGATTTTCCTTTCCCTTTATATGATTAATTTCAAAGTCATATTCGCTCATAAATTACATCCATATAGTTTGTCTGGAATTTAGTGTTGGCTATCCAAAAAAATGTTTCAGAACACAGTGGTCTATCCTTAGCTCAATTTTTTTACCCATAAAGTAATCCCTCCACATTTGCAATGCATGTACGATTTTTTCTAACTCTAGATCATGGGTAGCATAATTTATTTCATGCTCTTATAATTCTCTGGACTCATATAATACCACATGATCCTTTTGAATGAGAACTCCACTGAGCCCTTACTTCCATGCATCAATGCACACAAAAAAATATTCATTTGGATCTGCAATCTTTAATATTGGCACACTTGTCAATATTTCCTTCAACTATTGAAATTTTTCTTCAGACTTCGAAGTCCATTCAACCTTCACCCCCTTTTTTTTCAAAGAAGTGATTGGACTTGCAATCTTTGGAAATCCTTTTATGAATCTTCATTAATAACTGGAAATACCCATGAATGATCTTACTTTTGTCACATTATTTGGCATTGGCCATCCTCTAATGACCTCTATCTTCTTAGGATCAAATTTTATCCCTACTGCTGATATTATATGCCCCAAGTAGTGAATCTTCTTTTGATAAAAGATGCACTTACTTAGCTTAGCATACAATTTATTCTTTCTTAAAACTTGCAACATCATTATTAATTTTTTCTCATGTTCCTCTTCTAACTTATAGTAGACAAGAATTTCATCTAGGAACACAATCGCAAACTTGTCCAGGAACTCCCTAAACACTCCATTCATCAAACACATAAAATTGTTGGGGAATTTGATAGTCCAAATGGCACTACCATGAATTCATAATGTCCATTTCTTGTCCTGAATGTTGTCTTTCTGATGCCGTCTTCCTTTATCCTTACTTGATGATAACCTCATCTCAAGTTAATATTGGAAAATATCTTTGCACCTTTCAGCTGATCAAAAAAGTCATCAATCCTTGGAAAATGATATTTTTTCTTTATCGTGATCTTATTCAATTTTCCAAAATTATTACACAGCCTTAAGGTTCCATATTTCTTCTTTACAAAAACAATTGGGGCTCCCCAAGGTGACACACTTGGCCATGTATACCCCTTCTTTAACAATTATTCAAGTTTCATCTGCAACTCCTTCAATTCTAGTGTGCTAATTATATATGGTGTCTTGGACATTGGGGCAGCTCCTGGTACCAAATCAATAGAGAAATCAATGTCTCTCTTTGGTGGAAATCCAAAGATTTATGCAAAAACATCTTCAAAATCCTTGAAGACCATATGGTCTTGAATGATTTCTACCTTATCTTTGGCTGCCTCTTCCATGTGGTCCGCATAGCTGAAATATGGCATCCCTTCCTGGAACTCTTCTTTAATTGCATGGCTGAAATATCTCTAACAACTATAACTCTAGGAATTCCTATAATCTTGCCTTGCTAACCATCTTCATCAAGAGATGTGATTGTGCTTTTGTAACAGTCTAGGACAACATGATGTTTTTCCAACCAATACATGACATTTAGACAATCATATGAACCCAATGGTATGATTTTTACATCCACCTTTGTGTTGAGTCCATTCATGTTTATTTGAAAATATTTAACCAACTCATTGATCTTTCTATTATCTCTGGTGGCTAACTAAACTAACCAATATTTCTTATGTTTACTTCTTTGCAAGTGAAATATTTCAACAATGTTATAATTTATGTAACTATGGCTAGCTATAGAATCAATCAAAATTGCTATGGGTTGGTTATTTATCTTACCTTCCTCTTCAATCATGGGGAATTGATATTAAGCTTTCTTGTTTTCCAAAGATGCATAAATCCTTGGCATTTTTCCTCCCATGTCTTCCATTGTTTCAGCCTCCTGAATGTTTTGGATAATCCTCATTCTTTCTCCTTTATGAGGGCAGTCCCTATATAAGTGATTTCCCTCACATCCCCAACATTGTACCAATTGTTTCCTTGACCTTTTCCCAAATTAATCTTCATTCTTGTGTTCATTTTGAACTTCTTGTCCTTGATGATTTGATTGGGTGTTGTTCCTGAAAAAGGGTGGCTTAAAACCTTTTTGCCTTTGATAATTTTTCCCTTTAATCTTTTCATTCCAAGCCTTTTGGAACACTGGCCTTCCTTTTCTCTACTCATAAAGATTCCTTTCTCTCCTTATGGTCTCCTCCAAAGTCTTGGGGTTATCATATTGTATGTTATCACTATAGAAGGAGGGTAACCCACTTAGAAAACTTTGGATTTTGAATTTCTTATCCTTGATGAAGTCAACATACTTCAACTATTCAAAGAACCTCTTCTCATATTTCTACATTGTCATGGTTCCCAACTTGAGTTCAAAGAACTCTTTCATATTTATTTCATAATATTTCTCGAAGAAATATTTCTCTAGGAAATATCCTTTGAATTTCCTCCATGAGATCCTCTTCTCATCAAGTTTCTTGGATTGATTAACATGATCCCACCACATGGTTCTGTTTCCTTGCAAGTGGTAGGTGGAAATTTTAGCTTCTACCTGAGAGGGGTAATCACGCAGCTAGAAATATTTCTTCATTTCCAATAGCCAGGCATCTGCCTCTTCTCCTTTCATGTGTTCACCATTGAAAGTAGGTGGATTCATCTTCCTAATTTCACCTTGCAAGATGTCTTCTTCAAGCCTTCTTCTTTACCTACGAACATGAAACACACTTGGGATGATCCTTGGGCCTAAACTTGCATGAGTTATTATAGTGGATTGTCTTGGAGAATGATGGTGCTTACCCATGCTTCTCGACTTCCTAACATTTCCATAATCATCCCTTTTGCTATGGGATCTTGATGTTGACACTTGTCTAGAACTATATTCTTGATTGGTGCCATAATCCTTTTTTACTTGATCATGAAACATGTTTAATATCTAAATTATATCCTCTTGATCCTTCATAATCCTTTTATTATCATTTCTATAGCTCTACACATCCCTATACATGCTTCTCATAGTGACATGCTCTTGCCTATCTCTTCTTTCATTTGACTTTGTCTCAACATTCCCCATGCTGACATGCAAAGTTATGACCTCTTTATCATGGGTATAACATCTATGAACATATTCCATAACTCCATTCCTCATATAAGAACCAAATTTTCTTTCTTGTACCTCTAATTCTGCAAGAAATGTGCATGCAATACTTACTGTTAGAAAAATGAATAGCATGAAACATTCCTTCCACTAGAATACACGTTATTTATTAATCAATATATGGAGTACATAATGCACCAAATTGAAATTTTCATTCCTCTCTAAAATAACTTTCCAATGGTTGTACTCATGCCTCAATCTAAGTTTTGAGCGAAAAGTCACAACATTTATATGCTACAATTTCCACTCTTTTACTTCTACAAAAATCTATTTATTAATTTATGATAATTTTAATTGCCCAATAAAAAACATTTGGGTGGGAAAATATCTTCTACTCCTCAACACATTTCCATAGACTATTTTCTTTCTCAAATCCAAGCTCTAAGATGAAAGTTATGGTCTGGAGAAGTTTAGGCTTTTTTACCCAATTTATCCTTACATGCTACATGTGCCTTATTTATCTTCCTGCACATATACAGGTACCCATAACCAAAAGTTGACTCCATCGCTAGATTCAATGGGTCATAATATTTCCATCGACTTCTCCTATGCCCCAAACAGACTTCTGAGCATGGAGTTTGTTGAGTCTTAGTTTTGACACCTCTATTACCCTATATTATCTCTGTTTGAGTCAATTTTACCTATGTTATGATTATAAACTTGAATGTTTCTTCTATACTCATTAGACATAGGAACCTATCTATTATCAACACATATAGTGCATCAACTCTACTGATTAAGAATCCTTGGGTAATATATTATGCAAATAATTGCACCAACATTTTGATGTTGTTGTTGAGGAGTTGTAAATGGTAATAGGTAGTATTTGAATCATATTGATTTAATGGTTTTGGATTGGTTTTATAAATGACCTAAGGGTAGAGAGAAGATGGTAAGACGTACAGAAAGAGCCCACACATCCACTTTAGTGGGGTTGCTCCAGAGTTAGGTTGTCCTCTCTTCTTTTAATGCAAGTGTGTTTTTCTTCCTTTATGCAAAATTGTGTTTTAATGATGAGATAACTTGTGTGAACAGATAATGTGGTGACAACAGGGTCCCAGTAACACAAGGAGTTCAAGCTTGTTGTGTTTTTTTTTTGAAAATAGTTTTAAAATTTAGATATTTGATGATAAATCATGTTTGGGGTGTTGTAAGAACCCCCCAAGTACTAATTTGTGTTGTGAGACAGGGATCATCAACCAACTAGAGTAATTCAAGGATGATCAAGAGCTTGGAGAATGTTCCTCCAAGAAATTTCTCGCATTTTGGAAGTATCTGGGATATCCGCCTCTCAGGAAGAGCATATCTTCACAGCAGTCAAGAATCTAGTTGTCTCTCCACATGAAGATTTAGAAGTCCCATCAGATTCCTCTTGTCAATTTGTTGAAGGGAAAAAATAATCATGGATAGAATTCAATGTTGAGAAACCAGTGGAACATGAGATTGAGGAATCCTTAGCATTCCTCTCAGTAGATCTTGTATGTTCTCCAACGACCAATCATCTTGAAGAGGATAATCTGCATAACATGGTAGAGGAAGACATTCAGTGTGACCTAAACAAAGAAGAGAAACAAGAATATAGTGATCCTATTGAAATATGGTTTCAATTAGTTATTAGGTCACACCACTCTTTTAATTTTCATTATTTCTTGATCTCGTCATCAAAGCGGCTGGTCCTTCATACTCTGGTATTCATTAAAATTTATTCTTTAAACCCGAGTATGGATATATTTCTAACCATGTTATGCACATGGCTTCACTGAAAGTATTCCTATACTTGAAGGAAATTTTATTTTGTTCAAATAGAGTAGGATAGGTAAATAAATAAATAAATGTTGCACATAAGTTCAATGCAACATATCTTTCATATTTTTCGTAGACGGGAATTTCAAAAGATAATAAAGAAATCGATTTAAGATCTTTTGTACCTATAGTAGTTTTCTTTCTAAAAGTTATGATAATTTTGTTTGGAATCTTATGAGAAGGGAATCTCTTCATCCTCTGAATGCACACATGATACTGGAAGGTTTTCAAAAGCGAAGAAGGCATCCTTGTCAACGGAAGATAACACTTAAGGGAGTGCTTAATGACCTATTTCTTCAAAATTTCTTCTTTTTCCTTAAGTTGTTAAAAATGATGCATTCATTCTTTATCATTACCTATCTATTTTAAGACCACTATTTCACAAGGATGATAAATTTAGTGATCGTTTTAATAGAGGTTGAAACTAAATGCTAATTCCAAACTATTTTATTCATAGCTAATAATTCAACTTTTGACATTTTCCCTAAATTTTTTGTTTGTAAGCATGAATAAAAATCTAGCTTTAATTAGTTCTATTGGTTTGTTTTTAGCAGATGTTTGCAACTCTCTGAGAATATTTTTATAGCATCTCACATTGTTTACATGATTCCATGCAAAACCTTAGGCATGGGGGAGTGGTTGCTGAACCTTCATATTCTTTTACAACTTCCATCGGCGAGGCCAAATCAACATGTTCAGTGCTGGGATTTGATAGTCATTTCTAGAATTCCGGTACCATTCTATTCCGGTACTGCAGAATTGCGTTCATTTGGTATTGCAAACAATGTTTAACTCTACATTCATCTGGTACTGTGGGAGGAGGTCTGCGCTATTATGGTACTGAACCACAACTCTACACTATTCCAGTACTAATGGTCATTTATGTGCTCATCCAGTACCAAAGGAGAAAGTCTGCGTTCATCCAGTACTGAACAACATTCTTGTGCTCATCCAGTACTGATGGTCTCCTATGTGCTCATCTGGTACCAAAGGAGGAGGTCTGCGCTATTCTAGTACTGAACCACAACTCTGCACTATTCCAGTACTGAAGCACAACCCTACGTTCATCTGATACTCAGGTGATATGGTACTGGTAATGAGTTGTTGGTAGTCCTTATCCTATACTCAAATGTTTTGCTGCTCGATTTAAATGCTTCAAGTAATAGGACGTATAAACTCAACATTTTTCATTTTACTAAAAGAAATTAGACTAATTATGCAGTAAACATATGGTTACTCTCAATTATTGCATGCTCCCTACCATGAAGTCTTGCAAGCCCTCGTATACATCTCATTGTATATTATCACTGAATTCCTTTGTGAAGTGGTTGTCGCCTTGAATGAGCAAAAATCATCCATCATGTCACTTTTTTTATTCCCCTTCTCTGTTCTAGTACTATCTATTCTGGTACTACAGAAACCTACTCCATTACTTATCTGGTAATGATGCCAAAGTGATATGATCTTCATCATGTGCTTAACATTGTTTTCACTTCAGGTAATTGGAGGTATGGGCTAATATTTTCATGTTCTTTTTATCAAGGATCACTTAAATATTGTGTTGAAATGTTTTTACTCTCATGTACATCTTCCTCCTACATTTCTACATTCAACCCTAAATGAATCATCGTTTTTATCCTTTAAGAAGATATTTTCACATTTAGCTCTATATGATAATGGGTGCACTTATCTTATTACCTCATCATTTTGAATAAGGGATTGCTAATTGGAATATCCATTGAAAAGTGGTGACACTATTATGTATAATACTAACCTAGTTGATTCAAACAAGTTTTTATCCAAGTTTATCTTTACAAGTTTATCTTTGAAGGTATTGATGAAAACCTCATGTGGTGGACCGCCCTTGCAAAACTGCAATGAACTTTCATGAGAACCCTAATAGGATTAACTAGAGGGACCTCTTAGTCATTATCTAAGATGTAACATTATACATTGAATAGATGAGATTTAAGTTGAATGTGGATGATGTCACCCTTGGGATAATTGCAAACAATTAATTATGTGCTTAATAAATTTAAAACACTCTTGTACCACCTGCCTTCCTTATACTCTAAAACTGTCAATGACCAGTATACATCATTCTAAATCTTTTGAGTAATATAATAAAAAGGAAGTATCAGGAAGTACAAGTAAACCTGTCGGGGTATTGAACAGGCCTGCTGGCAGTGGGGCCATGCTTGTATGGTACTAAGGTAAACCCGTCAGGGTACTGAATAGACCTACTAGCAGTGGGGCTATGTCGGGTAAAGGGAGTTGAAAAACATAAAGTGGCACACTTAAAATTTAACATAAACCCTTGGGTCTCATTCTGAAGCAATCATTATCAAATCAAGGCTACGAGATGACCTTTATATCTCTCGAATGATGTTATTAAGAACATTCAAGTATCCACTTTAGAGTTCTATCTTTAAAATAAAAAGGTTTTCATCAGAAGTGGGACCCTCAGTATATGTAATTCACCTTACCTAAACAACAAGAGCTTCATCTCTAAAAACTTGGATAAGAAATGAGTTAATCGTCTCGGGGTGTATTCTCTTATGTGTTCCTCTCTTCAAATGAGATCTAAACTATGCTATATCACTTTTATTTTAAAGGTAATCTAGCTAGGGGGGCCTATTAGTCAAAGTCATTATGAAAACTCTTGGCCACTATCCTATAATCATATTAGAGTCACATCCAACCCTTTCTCCTAACTTTGATCGAAAACATATTGGATAAGACTTAATGTCAAATCACTAACATATCTAATCTATTACTCATGACTCCACTTTTCCATCATAACTACTTTTCCATGGGTAAGAAGTGTGAAGCATAAGCCAAGAATTTTATATTGTATAATAGGTTACTTAAAAAATAACTTTAGGAGCTAAAGAAGGGTGGAACGTAAAGAATGCTTGATCAAGTGAGGAGTACCATCAATTGTGAAATTTTGAATATCATTGTTGCATGAGGACATGCAATGAATTAAGCATGGGGGAATGTTGAGTCTCAATTTTGACACCTCTATTACCCTATATTATCTCTATCTAAGTCAATTTTACCTATGTTATGATTATAAACTTGAATGTTTCTTCTATACTCATCAGACATAGGAACCTATCTGTTATCGACTCATATAGTGCATCAAATCTACTGATTACAAATCCTAGTTGATAATTTATGTTTGTTAATATATTATGCAAATAATTGCACCAACAGAGTTATGCTCTCTAGAAGTAAAACTGGTGCCAAAATTTTACCCTTATTGTTTGCGTTGTAACTTTCTCATGCGAGCTCTGTTTTGTGAACCATTTAGATCATTGGATAACTCTCTATGAGTTCTTTTACTTTAGCTATAGAGACAGAGTGCCTTGGTACACTTTGTTCTCATGGGTTTTAACTGGCTAAAAATGTCATTTAGGTCCTCAAAAATGCCCCGCAAGTTAATGACCTTCAAAAACCACAAAAAATCGTATGAAAATGATTGTTTTACCACTGTAATAGCCTTTTAAATATGAACCATTGATCTCAAATAGCACCAAATTTGATGCATTTATTTGTGCTACATTGACCATCGATGAACAATGTTATTTCTTGGGAGTTCACTGTTGGCAAATGTTTAACAGGTAGCGTATGCTTGTCATTGATGGCAAGTACAACAACGATGATGGCTTGAGTACAACAGCGATGATCAGCAGCGCAGTGATATTCAGGAAGACTGACAACACAACCAGGCAAACAAAAGATAAGTTCAGGTTGATAAAATGTTCGAAGGCCCGAGAATCATTTCTGATCGTTGGATCTCATTCAAAATTCCTGAAAGAACGAGGGCCGTCAGATCAGAATATAGACAAGAAGAGCACTGAACAGGAGGACAGATCTCAGATGTCAGATCTGAGCGAAGGGTCCGAACACCGTTGGATCAAGGAGAACCTGCACGATCCTTAAAGAGAAAGGAGAAGCGGGCGTAATCGCGACATGCGAAATCGCGACCTAATCTGAGCCATCAGATCGAGGTTGAATCTAGACCATTGATTCCAGTCCATGTCGGGGTTTCGAGGATCACGTGTTGGAGATGTCAAAGAAACAATGCAACAAGAATGTTGATTTCCCGATATGCGATATCGTGATTCAATCGCAGCCATTGAATCGAGAATGAATCTGGACCATTGATTTAACTCCTTATCATAGTTTCGTATATCGGGACTTGAAGGTGTCGATAACTCACACGGCAAAGTGGCGAAATCGCGAGAAGATCTGAGCCATAGGATCTGGGGGAAGTACGAAGGACCAATAGCCGTTAGATATGGTGAAGCTACAAGGCATATATGATAGTCATGGTCCGTTGGATCAAGAAGACACGTGGCGAAAGATCATCATGTTGGTGACTGGAAAGTCAAAGGAACAGGGTTTGATCTTAGCCAACAGATCGAGGTTTGATCTTAGCCGTCATATCAAGGTTTGATCTTTACTATTGATCTGACTCCATCTCGGAGTCTCAGCTATTGTGACTTGGAGTGATGAGACCCTTCATCACAAGAACTACGAGATGTGAATTCATGAAGAGATCTGGACCGTCAATACACCAAGATTCTGGACCGTTGATCCAGCTCCATCTCGGAGTTTCGCCTATCGCAACTTGGAGTGATGAGAACCTTCACCAAAGGAATAACGAGATGCAAGATCACGAAAAGATCAGGACCGTCGGATTACCAAGAACATGGATCGTTGATCTGAGCTCCATCTCGAAGCTTCGCCTATCACGACTTGGAGTGATGAGAATCTCCATCGAAGGAATAGTGAGATGTGAGATCACGATGAGATCAGGACCGTTGATTCATCAAGATCATGAACCGTCGATCAGGGTCGATGAATATCATAAGTTCACAACACCTGTTACCACAGCCTGTGGTCACTGTGTGTGATCGCCAAAGGAGATGAAGAGTCTCCAAGCTTCGTCTAGTGAAGGAAGATTATTCTTAGAATGGATTGACAGATGTATGAGTGTGGAAGCCTGTAACTGAAACAAAGAAGGTGAGCTTGAATGTCACAGAGAAGACGAAGAGTCTCAATTGCTAGAGAGGCTGAGGAATCTCAGCATAACATCCAGTGATGTTGAACGCGTGAGAAAACAGCCAGAGAAGCTGAAGAGTCATGATGATGATCAGATAGAGCACTTGAGAGGTGGAGGATAACGACACAGAGTATGCATGCAGAGGCATGGCGAACATTGCATGCACAAGGTGCACATAAGCTATAAATACACTGTATAGAGAAGAGATTGGGTTGTTGTTGCTGTTAGAGTTTGCTGTGATTGTAGCTGGTGAAGGTGATTCATGTGTGAAGAAGAAGGAGAGTGTAGAAGCTGAATTGAACATAAGAGGATCTGTGCAGTGAATGGGTATGGCGCACAAATCTTAAAAGGCAGAAGAACAGACAACGCAAGTGAGGTGTGCAGGAAGGCAAGGAGGCAAACAGAGTAACCAAATGCAACAGAACAATGATGAGTCTAGTAAGCCATTGTTGAACATTATATCACTGTAATAAGTTTGAGTAACACAGAATCAATATTTCAGGGTGGTTGGGAGGTGCTAGGGAGGACTGTTTTCCTCAGAGGTTCAAGTGGGTGCTTGAACACAGGGAGTTGGTTCTTCCTTCTAGTTGGTGCTAGAGAAACCAGGGAGTTGGTGCTTCCTTCTAGTTGGGGCTAGAGAAACCAGGGAGTTGGTGCTTCCTTCTAGTGGGTGTTAGAGAAAACAAAGAGTTGGTGCTCTTAGCGAGTTGCAGCTTGCTAAACATAGGTTGTAGCCTCATTATGAGTTGGTGCTCATATGTATGATAATGTAAAGAATGTAATTATTACTTATCATATAAAGAAAAAGAGGTTTTTACCCTGTATGGGTTTCCTCGAAAAATATCTGTCTCTGTGTTTCTCATATATG
>ML787334.1:120616-133423 GCA_009831015.1 Picea engelmannii | reverse complement strand
GAAACAATGACTTATGGTTTGTGGTATCCCAGAAATCAAAGTCTTCAGTTGACTGCTTATTCAGATGCAGATTGGGCAAATTGTGTTGATGAGAGAAAAAGCACCAGTGGAGGAGCATTCTTCTTGGGTAACTCCTTAGTAGCTTGGCTCAGTAAAAAGAAAGGTTCCATTTCTTTATCAACCACAGAGGCAGAGTACATTGCTGCTGCTACCTACTACACACATGTATTATGGATGATTAAGACACTTGCAGACTTACAGGTAAAATACACTGCACCGATCCCAATTCATTGTGATAACACTGGTACCATCAGTGTGTCTAAAAATCCTGTATTCCACTCCAAGACCAAGCATATCCCCATAAAATATCATTTTCTGAGAGAGCAGGCCACCAATCAGACTATTCAGGTCCATTACATTCCCACCACAGAACAAATTGCAGACATCTTTACTAAGCCCCTAGCCAAGACACCGTTTGAATATCTTAGACAGAAGCTGGGTGTCATTTCGTTTCACACCTAAAAGAGTCCATCTTGTTAGGGGGAGATTTGTATTGTTTGAATATCTAATGCCTCCTAAAATTACTGCAATAGCTCAAGGGGAGCTTGTCTCTTCTTTGACATTGATGTCAAAGGGGGAGAAAATAATTCGGGTTCCTTAGTTGCCATCAATGCCAAAGGGGGAGATTGTTAGCAAATGTTTAACAGGTAGCGTATGATTGTCATTGATGGAAAGTACAACAACGATGATGGATTGAGTACAACAACGATGGTCAACAGTGCAGTGATATTCAGGAAGACCGACAACACAACCAGGAAAACAAAAGATAAGTTCAGGTTGATAAAATGTTTGAAGGCCCGAGAATCATTTCTAATCATTGGATCTCATTCAAAATTCCCGAAAGAATGAGGGTCGTCAGATCAGAATATAGACAAGAAGAGCGCTGAACAGGAGGACAGATATCAGACGTCAGATCTGAGCGCAGGGTCCGACCACCGTTGGATCGAGGAGAACCTGCATGATCCTTAAAGAACAAGGAGAAGCGGGCGTAATCGTGACATGCAAAATCGTGACCTAATCTGAGCTGTCAGATTGAGGTTGAATCTGGACCATTGATTCTAGTCCATGTCGGGGTTTCGAGGATCGCGTGTTGGAGATGTCAAAGAAACAATGCAACAAGAATGTCGATTTCGCGATATGCGATATCGCGATTCAATCGCAGCCATTGAATCGAGAATGAATCTAGACCGTTGATTTAACTCCTTATCAGAG
The DNA here is from genome assembly GCA_009831015.1 of Picea engelmannii. NCBI lineage: Eukaryota > Viridiplantae > Streptophyta > Pinopsida > Pinales > Pinaceae > Picea > Picea engelmannii. The sequence continues at coordinate 132,151 of ML787334.1, read as the reverse complement.
TTTCGTAGATCAGGACTTGAAGGTGTCGAGAACTCACATGACGAAGTGGAGAAATCGTGAGAAGATCTTGGTCGTAGGATCTGGGGGAAGTACAAAGGAACAATAGCCGTTAGATATGGTGAAGCTGCAAGGCAGATATGACAGTCATGGTTCATTGGATCAAGAGGACATGTGGCGAAAGATTGTCATGTCGCTGATTGGAAAGTCAAAGGAATGGGGTTTGATCTTAGCCAACAGATCGAGGTTTGATCTTAGCTGTCAAATCAAGGTTTGATCTTGACCATTGATCCGACTCCATCTCAGAGTCTTGGCTATTGTGACATGGAGTGATGAGACCCTTCATCACAGGAACTGCGAGATGCGAATTCACGAAGAGATCTGGACTGTCAATACACCAAGATTCTGGACCGTTGATCCAACTCCATCTCGGAGTTTCACCTATCGCAACTTGGAGTGACGAGAACCTCCACCTAAGGAATAACGAGATGCGAGATCATGAAAATATCAGGACCATCGAATTACCAAGAACGTGGATCGTTGATCTGAGCTCCATCTTGGATCTTCGCCTATCGCGACTTGGAGTGACAAGAATCTCCATCGAAGGAACAATGAGATGTGAGATCACGATGAGATCAGGACCATTGATTGATCAAGATCATGAAACGTCGATCAGGGTCGATGAAGATCATAAGTTCGCATTGCCTGTTACCACAAACTGTGGTCACCGTGTGTGATCGCTAGAGGAGATGAAGAGTCTCCAAGATTCGTCTAGTGAAGGAAGATTATTATTAGAAGGGATTGATAGATGTATGAGCGTGGAAGCCTGTAACTAAAGTAGAGAAGGTGAGCTCGACTGTCACAGAGAAGACGAAGAGTCTCAACTTCCAGAGAGGCTGAGGAATATCAGCATAACATCCAGTGATGCTGAATGCGTGGGAAAACAACCAGAGAAGCTGAAGAGTCACGATGATGATCAAATAGAGCACTCGAGAGGTGGAGGATAACGACACAGAGTATGCATGAAGAGGCATGGTAAACATTGCATGCACAAGGTGCACAGAAGCTATAAATACACGGTATAGAGAAGAGATTGGGTTGTTGTTGCTGTTAGAGTTTGCTGTGATTGTAGTTGGTGAAGGTGATTCATGTGTGAAAAAGAAGGAGAGTGCAGCAGCTGAATTGAATAGAAGAGGATCTGTGCAGTGAATGGGTATGGTGCACAAAGCTTAAAAGGCAGAAGAACAGACAGCGCAAGTGAGGTGTGCAGGAAGGCAAGGAGGCAGACAGAGTAACGAAATGCAACAGAACAGTGATGATTCTGGTAAGCCATTGTTGAGCATTATATCACTGTAATAAGTTTGAGTAACACAGAATCAATATTTCAGGGTGGTTGGGAGGTGCTAGGGAGGAATGTTGTCCTCAAAGGTTCAAGTGGGTGCTTGAACATAGGGAGTTGGTGCTTCCTTCTAGTTGGTGCTAGAAAAACCAGGGAGTTGGTGCTTCCTTCTAGTTGGGGCTAGAGAAACCAGGGAGTTGGTGCTTCCTTCTAGTGGGTGCTAGAGAAAACAGAGAGTTGGTGCTCTCAGCGAGTTGCAACTTACTAAACAGAGGTTGTAGCCTCATTATGAGCTGGTGCTCATATGTATGATAATGTAAAGAATGTAATTATTACTTATCATATAAAGAAAAAGAGGTTTTTACCCTGTATGGGTTTCCTCGGAAAATATTTGTCTCTTTGTTTCTCATATATGTGACTGATGCTGAATGTGCCTGTGTTTATTTCTCTGCATTATTGTGATCATCATTCAGTATTTTTGCAAAGAGTTTTAAAAGAAGCATAATTGTTTAAGCTCAGTAACAACTGATTCACCCCCCCCTCAGTTGTCCGACATTCACCACACTTTCCCAAATCTTTTGATGTGACTGTTGTTATAACCCTAAATTGCACTATTCATGCTCACCTGGCATCAGTCCAACTCATTGCCCTTCATTGCCAAAGCCATGCTGAAAAAACTCTTTAAAAACCTCTTAAACCAAGTAACTCGCGCCCTAACCCACTGCTGGGCGTGTTGGAACGCTGGCAGGCCTTATACTGCACGCGTTGGAACGCGGGCTGGCCCACTACAACCAGTGTTTACCTAACAAAGAAAAAAATCAGGAAAGTTGCCGACGAGACGAAGAGCTTTTGGTCAGTTAACTGTAACTCCCCGCCATGCATGGCCGAGAGTTCACCTCAAACCCTAGCTCCTTCTAGCCTATAAAAGAAGGGGTAGGGGTACTATTCAAGGGAGGAAAATCATAGCAAAGAAACTTTGCCCAACTGTCGAATCCGTTTTGTCCCAACCCTTTAGCCTTTTCTCAAGATTTAGGAGAATTCAAGCAAAGCAGTTGGAGGATAAAGAAGAGGAGGAGCCCAGGATCAGGATCGAGGAACGGTGGCCGGTCTCTATAATCATTGTAAGTTGATTTGTATTGAGATTAATAAAAAAATACTTTTCCCATCCCAAATACATGAGTCTTATATGTTTTATTTGATTTATGTTTAATCTCTAACCCTCTAGTAGATCAATAGCATGCATGCGTAGTTTTTTCTTGATTGCAGGATCGCTTTTTGGAAGGAGCAACAGAAGCAAGGGGATAAAGCTCAACGGAGGATCTACACCGACCGTCAATAAAAAGGTTAGTTGATTCTTTCCATGTTTGCATGCGAAAAAGGGTTTTAGGTTTGGGTAGAAGGTTAAAAGTAATTTCTTAAGGGTCATGATCTGCATGCAAGTTTAAGCCCTAGCTTGTTAGTCCGTAGGGTAGAATAACCCCACAAGAGAATTGTCGACTCCACTGGGGAGATTTACTCTTAGGGTTTCTGGATTTGGTTAAAGGTCTTTTGGGTAGTTCAAAGAAGTTCAGTTTTTGTTTCTTTGTTTATTTTGTTGTCTGTTAGGTCAAAGCTAGCAGGGAACTTGGTTATCAATACCGGTTTTTCCTTGACTGTTGCTTGACATTTATTCTCGGGACACACAGAGGTACACGTGGCCTACAGAAGGCCTGCACGCGTGTAACCCGCGCCCTAACCTCCTATAACCCGCGTTTGAATGCTTGCTGCAGAGGTTTCAGTAGCGTGTAGCATTCAGAAAGCTTGAGAGGCAGTCTCCTCTTCCCTGTCAGAAGTTTACCTTCTCAGGGGGCTTTCTGGATCCTGTCTGGGTCTTGTTGGTTTATTGTTTTGTTCTTCAGTTTGCCTTATTGTGTCAGTCATTCTTTGCATTTGTTTTCTTGTTTGCAAATTTTCATTTTCTGTTGAAGTACTAGCATCCAAGCCTTTTAGAGACCCTGGTTGTCAATACCAGAGGCCTTTTTCAGTTCTGGACTTCCTGTGTGTTGTTTTATCTTGGCTTTTATACAGACCCGCGGCCTGTTTAAGTTTAGCCCGCGGGTACCCGTGCGCTGTTGTAGCTCAGCACGCGTTTGCACGCGTGCTTTCTTGGTGACAGTCACGGGCTCGATCGGTAGCTTTTCAGCTTGGGTGGGGCAGTCATCCCCTCCTGTGGTGAGAATAGATCCTGTCAGGGGTATAGAGTCTGGAGCTGCACAGTCAGCAGGTTAGGGCATCTTATCCTTAGCCTGTGTTTGTTAGTTGATGTTTTGATAGAAAAGACAAAAGAGAAAAAATATTTGTTTTTTGGTTTTTAGGCAAGTGTTAGAATCGGTGCTGTCTTGGTTTCTTTTTCGAATTTTGTGCTCTGATTCTGTTTGCAATCTGCGCTTTAAGCCAGAGTTTTCTTTTCATTCTCTTGGTTTTGTTCTTGTCAACATTTTTCCTTGTTGCATTATTTTGCAATAAAATAAAATAAAAATTTGTTTCATTTTCTTCTGGGTTTGAAGATTTTGTTGTTGCATCAGTAGCTAGGAAATAAGTCTTTTTGCATAAGTTTTTGCAGTACATTTAGGGTGTAAGTAGCTCGGATATTTGAGCGAAAGTCCTTCATATTTACTGCATGAAATCTTAGTAAATTTGAAAAGAAAATAAAATCTTTCTTGTTGAAAAGTTGTTGGTTTTGCATTTTAATAAAAGTTTTTGTTTCCAAGCATTTCTTGTTCATTTTTCTTTGAGTCTTTTTACACACCATCAGTTTCACTTTCACACCTTGTGACTTAAAAAGCCCATTAAAAGCAATGCTAATTAAAATCAAGTAGACTTTTTGTTTATAGGGTGCATACACTAGCTTAGGACTAGGGCCTTGGAATAGGTTAGAGAGTAAATTCTCCAAGGCCACCCAAACTAAACATTGGAGTCTGTCAATAGGGAGTGCAGAAGTCCAGTTACGGAAAGTTATTCAGGACCCCCCTCTAACACAGGGGCTAAACATGAGGTCGCGTAAGGAAAGGTAGCAAAGATAACCCCTCCAAAGCTAGACCGAGCGTTGTGGAGAACACATATTGAGGATTTGTTAAGGGATTCCGTCGTTTGCATTTGCCATGGAGCTTTGTGGGTCTCAAATCTGTTCGAGGTCCTTAGTTGTCTTCCAGACCATTTTCTCTCGATACCCTTGACAGGTTTCGGGCTTGATACCCTGCTCATTGTGGTCTACCCGACTATTGACTGTACCCACCTGATAGTTGTTCACATGCTGGCAAATTAGTTGCCAATCTTTTCTAGGGACATACAGAGGTGACTGCGGGGGTATACCGCGGTACCTAGGACAAACATCGGGCCATGCTTTATAGAGTATACCCGAAGGGTTCTTCCGTATTCGAGTTGCACTTGCACCGGTAAGTTGCTCTAGTGTTGGTTGTTGTAACTGTTCTTCCAACTAGTTTAGTGCTTGCTTGATTTATCTGTTAGGGGCTTTCTTTTAGTGCGTGTTACTGTTTGTTTGTGTAGAATACCTTAGCGTTTCATGAGTCTTCTCACACAGTGGAGGATTCAGAGCTCTGCCGGTCACGAAGGCTTCTGGGCCTGCCGCCGGTTATACTGGAGCCACCCCCGCCACCTTTGAGGCGGAAGTTAGACCAACGAGGGTCTTTTGAAGCAACCGGGTTTCAAACCATTGAGCCTGAACAACTCCCGGAGGAATCAGCCGCCAACCTTGGATCAGTTGAAACCTCAAACACTGATACTTGGCTGGACATCATTGTGCCAATTCAATTTTATGAAATCCCGTCAGTGCCTAACCCAGTGATGGAACCAAACTCTGTTACTTCCTCTGGGAATGTTTCCATTCCTATCACTATTACTACCACAGGAGAAGCTTCTACTAACTTGCCTTTGTCGATGGTCCGGGCCACCATGGTCTCGGCCGCAACTACGTCGCACAGTGGACTGACCCTATCTATCGCGGTGGCCACACCCCCTTACACACCTAGTGCGACAGGCCCTCCATTTTCATACGGTATGCCTAGTTCAGGGACAAGTCCTGCACTCACTTCTTCCACTTTACAGACTTTGGGTCTAGGGGCAGGGAGCTCTAACGCTCCTCTGCAAGGTCAACTTAGGGGCATTCCTGCCCCTTTCGATGCTTTTCCTTACGCTGGAGGTCATATCCCTCCTTCGCCCCCTTCGCTTAGTGGATTGCATCAGCAGTCCGCTGGGCAGCCTGCACACACGAGTCCATTTGGAGCTAGGAGTCTAGGAACACCTGCGCAAACTCTACTGGTAGGTTCGTCACTGTTTGTTTGGAACGGGACGTTTGGTAATAACACTTTCGCATCCATTGCTTTTCCATATGGGGGCACACCCATTTTTGGACAATCTACACCGGCCCAGCGTACTATTCCTGCGCCGGGGGAACATATACCAGGACCTTGGAACTCAGGACAAGGATCCGTTCCTTCCTCTGGAATGTCGTTCTGGGGTAATTCTTTCCACTGTCAATGGAACCCCAGACATACTTCTATGCCTCTCCCCTCAGGACCGGCATGGGGTAATCCTTCCCAAAGTTCGTCAAACACGATGAATGCCCAACATCCTATGTCCTTCATGGGGAATCAACAAACGATGTCTCCTCAAATGCAAAACCCTTACGCTGGTCAGGGCCACGGTTTCTACCAAAACCCCGGCCAGCAGCCAAACTTTTCCTGGAAACCTGGTGCCAGTCAAACTCCATGACCCTTTTATCCCAGCTATCAACAACAACCTAAACTACCTTTCTTGGCGACATTACACTTGCCATATTTAACACGGTTGTTGAATGATCCTATCTATCACGATCCGTGTTGGCCTCCTATGCCGATGAAGTTGCCTTCGGACATCCCAAAGTTCGAGGCCAAGCCTAATGAAGATCCAGGTGATCACGTGACTACTTTCCACTTATGGTCTTCATCTAACTCACTAAAAGATGACTCCGTTCAGTTGCGATTGTTTCAACGCATTCTTATTGGGAGTGCTGCGAAATGGTATATAGAGCTTGATCGTTCACGATATTCTTTTTTCGGCGAACTGGCTATGGATTTCCTTAACCATTTCCAGTTACCTGTGAGATATGACGTCGGCACAGAGTTGCTAGCCAATTTCGAACATACAACAGCTAATCATATCTTGGATCATATCCGAGAGTGGAGACGCTGAAAGAGTCTAATCAAAGTGCCAGTTCCACCAACTTTCCTGCTAGAGTGGTTTCTTAAGTCTTTAGTCCCCCAGTTGCCCAAAGACGTCGCAACTTTTGGGGTTTTCTCCAAAGAAGAGGCCATGATGAGGGCTCAACAGTTTGAGCTTATCTACTCTCAGTCTAGTTTATTATATACCATCCTGCTGGATGCACCACGATCAATTCTGGATAAGACCAGATAGAGAGCTGGACCACATGCCGATGGTATAGTTGGTTCAGACAAACCAAGCCCGCTGAGCAATTGACAAAACAATTGCAACAGTTATCTATACAACACTCAGCGGTCAGCTAGACTCCTGCTTTGGCTGCTCCTCCTACCCAAACGTCGGAAGTACACTCTGTACAGACGACTAACCCAAAGGCCACCCAGCAGTCTGAAGGGAAGAAAAAACAATGCAAGAAGGGTAAGGGGGATAAGAAACCAACTGATAATGCTAGCGAGGGCACTACCAAAAAATGGAAGGCAAGGTATCCGTGCAACTTGTGTACGGAAGACCACCCTACTCATCTGTGTCCTTGACTTGCGGAGGCCCAAAAGTTTGTCACATAGCAACAACAAGCCGTGTTGACTAATCCCTTTCAGCATGGGCAAAATTTAACTCAAGCCTCTGCAAGTGCTAAGGGGGGCAGCCAAGAAAACTTCCCTCCCTTAAACAATCCATCTTCCGCGAACGTATATATGGTGAAAAGTGACGCTTTCATTACGACTAGAGCGCACGACTATAGTAAACCAAGGGCCTCTGAGAAGGGAAAAGAAACTGAGATCCCATCTCTTCCCCTACAGATCGAGAAGACGTTGGGAGAAACAATGACACGCATCCCAAAAGGTGCATTTAAGTGAGCTTCTCATAATCTAAATGCAAGGGCTGCCCAGAACTACTCTGTGGTGGAAGATTTATCACAAACCCCTTGTGCTATGTCCACTTTGGAAGTCCTCCAAAGTTTCCCTGCTCAGAGGAAAGCCTTGTTGACTGCTTTAGGCTCTACTGAGACTTGTAACCTGAGAACTATCATGTTAGATACGACTAACTTGAAACCTCGTTTGCCTTACCACGTCGTGTTTCAGATAGTAGTGGCTCATCCCACGAAAACTTTCACACAGAATATCTTCCGCACAGTGGTAGACGAGGGTGCTTCGACTTGCGTTATGTCGTTAGCATGCTGGAAAGCCATCGGTCAACTCGAGCTGTCTCCTTCACCTACTCTCCTCACTGCATTCGATGGTCGTTCTTTCCGACCGCATGGCATCATTCCTTCTTTCCCTGTGCAGTTAAGGGGGAAGACCATGTGCGTCGAAGTAGAAGTAGTTGATGCCCCCATTGACTACAATCTATTGTTAGGTCGTAGTTGGACTTATGCAATGCAAGCGGTGGTCACTACAGTTTTCCGAGTCCTATTGTTTCCACATGAAGGTCGGATCGTGACCATTGATCAATTATCCTTTTCTCGACCTGACCCAGCTTTGGGGGCATCCACGATTCCCATGGTTGATAATCCTCAAGCCGGTGTCGTTAATGTAGGGGTTGGCCTGTGCCCATCTTTGATGGGTACTTTCGATTACCCACCTCCTCATAGCGATGTCAAGTTTATATCGATTCACCACAAGGCTGAGATTTTCCATGTTTCGTCGTTCCGCGCGACTTACTTTCAGGATCCGTGGACTCTTCCTTCCCCATCGGACACGATGGATGCGACGGGGCATGCGGGCATGTCTACGCCCTTGTCGGCCACTGAAGTAGCGTACTCTTTGGTCCAGCAAGCTTCAACTACTCCTGATCCAATTCCCGCACAAGAGTTGGATCCACTCCTTGAGCCTATCTAGGCTCAGGATTCTTTTTCCAACACCGATTAGTTAGATTTAGTCTTGCCTTCTGACGAAGCAATAATCGAAGCAATGAATGGTCCAGACAAACCCTGGGAAGATCTTCATCATAGATCATATTTCCTCCCAGAGTTACACCGAATCGAGGCAGGAGAATTCACTATCACCATGACGGGAGATCATCCTTGTCCCATTAACCTCTTGGCTACACAAGGTATTTATACTGAGGGAAATATGGTGACTATCGCTGCCATGATACCTATCAATATCTCCTGAAACCCCGACATCATGGAGAATGTCTTCGTCGGAGCGGATTTCTCCCCCGAAGAGATTCAACTCTACACTGACCTTTTTAAGGAATTCCGCGATGTTTTTGCTTGGTCTTATGAGGAAATGCCAGGCATCGATCCAAAAATAGTTGAACACGAAATCACGATGTATCCGGACGCTAAGCCTATTCGACAGAAACTTCGTCCAGTTAATTCGAGGAAAGCAGCGTCCATCAAGGCCGAGGTTGAGAAGTTGCTTAAGGCAGGGTTCATATACCCTATTCACTTGAATCAATGGGTGTCAAACCCCATGCCATTCGATAAAAAACAAGGCACGATTCATGTCTATACTGATTTTCGTGATTTGAACAAGGCATGTCCAAAAGATAATTATCCAACCCCATTCAACGACCAGATCATTGATGAGTGCGTCGGTTCTGAAGCCTTTTCAGTCATGGATGGTTTCTCAGGCTATAACCAAATCCAAATCAAACCTGAGGACCAACACAAAACGACATTCATTTGTCTGTGGGGTACATTCGCCTATCGAAAAATGCCTTTTGGTCTCAAGTACGTTGGATCCACTTTCCAGCGGGCCATGTCTTTTGCGTTTCATGATCTCAAACATATAGTCGAGGCCTATCTAGATGATTTAGCATCACGCTCTCGCAAGAGAAAGGATCATCCTATGCACCTCCGACTAATCTTCGAATGCTGTCGCTACTTCCGGATTCGCTTAAATCCCAACAATTGCAGCTTTTGTTTCATGTTAGGATGTTTGTTAGGTTTCATTGTGTCAACAACGGGGATCATGGTCGATCCTCTTAAGGTGGAGGTAATAGTACAGTTTCCCCCCCCACGCACAATCTTACAACTTCAGAGTCTTCAAGGCAAGGCGAACTTCTTACGACGCTTCATCGCCAACTATGCCGAAATCACCAAGGGCTTCATGCATTTACTGAAGAAAGACGTTCCTTTTCTCTGGGACGAAGCAGCGCAGCGCTCTTTTGACGCATTGAAACATGCCCTTACAACCGCACATCTGCTATGGCCACCAAATTATAACAAGGATTTCCTATTATATCTGGCTGCCGCAGAGTCAACCATAGGCATGGTTTTAGTTCAGGAAGATGATTCATTTTCTGAATATGTGATCTATTACCTAATCCGAGGCCTTATAGGACCGGAACCTAATTATACCCATCTCGAAAAACTTGTGTTGGCAGCAGTTCATGCTGTTCAACGGTTCCGTCACTATGTTCTATTTCGTAAGACCACTGTCATTGCCATCGTGAATCCATTTCAGTACATGTTGACACAACGAGTTATCGACGGAAAAATCAGTAGATGGATGGTCATCCTCCAAGAATTTTACTTAGACTTCGTTTCAGCCAAGTCCAAGAAGTCATTGGTCTTCGCAGAACTTATTTCGGAACTTTCGGTTGAGTCAGGTGACGTTGTGCTTGAGGAATCGCCTATCCGGGGGGATATGTTTTTGATTGACTCGTCCAACCCTTGGTTCGGAGATATACTGATCTATCTCCAGACTTTGAAGTGTCCTACCTCTTCTTCTCGTGATGAGCGTCGGTGGATACGCCATTAGGCCAAGAGCTACCTTATACTCAATGATACTTTGTATCGGCGAGGTGTAGATTGTATCTTGCGTCGATGCCTCATTCATGAGGAGGCCGTCATAGTGCTCAATGATTGTCATATAGGATCTTGTGGCGGTCACTTATCCGGGTTGGAAACAACCCAAAATATTTTACGAGCAGGTTACTTCTGGCCCACACTTATTAAAGATTGTATCAAGTCGGTCAAGAAGTGCCATCCGTGCCAAATCTTCTCACAGAAGATGAGGGCACATCCAGCTCCCATGTTTCCTGTTATCACCTTCGGTCCCTTCACCAAGTGGGGGATTGATTACACTACCTGCAACCCCCCATCAGCCAGGGGGCATCGCTATATCATTGTGGCTGTCGACTACTTCACTAAGTGGGTCGAAGTTATGCCGACGTTCAAAGATGATGGAGAGACTGCAACTCTCTTCTTATTTAACCAGATTATAGCACGGTTCGGAGTCCCGAGAGATATTGTCACTGACCATGGCAGTCACTTTCAGAATCAAATGATGTCCGAGTTAATATCAAAGCTTGGGTTATGGAAAGAACATTCATCACCTTACTATCCCCAAGCCAATGGGCAGGTGGAAGTTGTTAATAAAACTCTTAAGACAATGCTACAGTGAACCATCAACTCAGCCAAATCCAACTGGCATTTGATGTTATACTCGGCATTATGGGCTTACCAAACATCAGTTAAGACTGCAACTGGTTTCTCACCTTTCCAACTCGTTTACAGGCTGGAGGCAGTCTTGCCCATCGAATGTCAAATTCCATCTCTGAAATTGGCAGTACAGTTATTGCCAGACACTTCTCCACTTGAAGAACGGTTAGTACACCTTGAGCAGCTTGATGAACAGTGTCACGATGCGGCCCTGGCCAATGAGGCTCCTAAACATAAGGTTAAGTGTCAATATGATAGGTCCGTTCGTCCTCGGGTTTTCTCTGAGGGCGACCTTGTCTTGGTTTATGACCAAGATAAGGACCCCCTGGGGGCAGGAAAGTTTAAACCCATGTGGCTCGGACGCTTCATTATTAAGGAGGTTTTAAAGAAGGGCGCTTATCGTATGGTTGATTTTGAAGGGAATGATTTGGCAGAGCCTAGAAATGGGCTCTACCTCAAGAAGTATTACTCATAGCATCGTCACTGTGGGTAACTTTTTGTAACATATGTATAGTCTTTGTGCTATTACTTTCTTTCGTTTCTTTTGAAAAAC
>ML787334.1:91269-112767 GCA_009831015.1 Picea engelmannii | reverse complement strand
TGTGCTTAACCTACTTGAGCTAATCCCACCACATATATGGTTTTCCTTGAATATGGTAGGTTGCAATTTTGGCTTCTACATTTGAAAAATAGTTTTTCAATTGGAAATATTTCCTCATTCCCAATAACCATGCTTCTACATATTCATCTTTCTTATGATCACCATCAAAAGTAGGGGGCTTAATCTTCCTAATATCTCCATGGAAATCATCTACCTATCCCTCCTTCTCTAATGTTTAATGGGGGACACAGTTGGGTTTCTCTCTCACCTTGAACACGCATGTGATCACCTGGTTGAGTGTCCTAGTGAATGATGTTAATGTCTGATAAATACCCGTTTATTGTCTAGATCCCCTATGAACACCCCTCATATCATGAGATCTAGATGCTTCTACTTTCCTTGTACTCACTACTTGTTTTGTGTCAGAATCCTTATTGACTTGTCTTTGAAACATATTCATAATTTGTAGTAGCTCCTCTTCGGAAATAATCATCCTTTCATTGTCTGCTCTATAGCTTTGCATTTCTTTCTGCAAGCTTCTCATAGTTTAACCAACTCCTCGGGTTCTAGTTTGCTTATATGTCCATTGGAATCTATCTCTACATTTCCCAAGCTTATATGTAAATCTATGATATCATCCTCATGGATGTAATTTCTATGGGAATCTTCCATATCTCTAGTACTCATACATGAACCTATTATGTTTTGTCTGTACCACTATTTTTGCAAAAATGTGCATGCAACAATTGTTGTTAGAATTATACATATTGTAAACTATTTTATTAATTAGGTTTACATGTCATTTTTTAGTTTCATTTATGAGGAGTGTCGATTCATTAAAATAAAACTTTGATTTCTTAGGTACCTTCTCCTATGAATTATATTTCCTATCACTGTACTCATGCCTCATTCTGAGTTCTAAGCCAAAAGTTACAACTTTATGAACTTTGCAATTTCTACTCATTTGTGCTCTGCTTTACTAATGCAATTAATCTAAGAGACCATTTTATACCACCTATAGAAGAAAATATGTAAGGAATCAGAAAATCTTATATTGGGAACAGATAGAATTTGTCATTGGGAATACACATAAACTTTCAAATTCAAAATCCGATGCTTATTGATAAAAAAATTTGATCATCTTGATTTTCCTCTCTTCGATGTAATAACAAAAAAATGATATCAGAAGGAGATTTTGACTGATCAATAGTTCATGGTGTATCCCTCGGTATTTTCTTCATCATGCATTTTACAGAATCGAAATTAGATTCTGTATGACCAAGATACTCATGTTTTTTCCAACTACTTGATCTTCCATGAAAGAACATTTTTTCCATGTGAAACACAACTGATTACTCTCCCCATACTAAGTTTCTTCTCTTATACTCAGTCTCAGTAATACTTTATCATATTATTGTACTTAAAATCATTCTCTCTTGTCTCATACCTAGTTTCACTTCTTCTCTTATTATTTCATATTCCATACTTAGTCTCATTTTTTTTTCTTTTATGCTTCGTGGGAGTCCACACTCGATTTCCTATCTCCCCTCTCACTTTCGATCCCCATCTCTCCTCTCATCCTATTCTTCCATACTATACTTACTTAATATATTTTCCTAACTCTCCTCTCATCTCTCCTACTCCACGGACCCACCACAGTCCACACCTTATCCCTCTCACATGGACCCACTAAACTCCACACCTTATCCCTCTCCCATGGACTCACCACACTCCATACCCTATCCACATACCTCGCAACCCACCATGCATGAAAGACATGGTAACTAATCACATTGAGACACATGGAAACCAATTACATTGATATACATGGACGTTGACTAGGCGATGACTTGTTGTTGACAAGGCGATGAATGGGCAGTAATTGCGAAACCAAAAGTTTACGAATCCATGAAATTTCCTAAGAAACAAGAGCTAATATAAGAAATCCATAAGCTCCTTTACTTCACATGAATGATATTAAAGGCCTTTAAAATATAAACACCAACTCTTTACCCACCACAATGCTTGTGGGAATAAAAAGGGTGGAGTTAAATCAAGGGATGAGATTGATCCATGAACTAGATCGATGACTATTGAGAAACGATCTTCTTGAGCTTATAAATCATGATCGAAATGTTCATTTTGGGAAAATCATACCTTGATGGAAAGGTAATTAAACAAGGAAGACAATGGGATAATTTTCAATGGCTAAACTTGGCCATAATTCTTCTAGAAATTAAAATATTAGTTGGCTCTGCTTTCATGACTTGCTGAGAAATCTGTTTGAAACCTCGACTTCCTGAGGCTATAAGTTGGGATAAAGAACTCAAAATTTTGCTCAATAAGACTCATTGGAAATATGGAATGATGAAAAATATTTTATAATGGTTTTCACAGCTGAGAAATCACTTATCATTCTCAGAAAATTAAAATACAACAAATGATTTTCATGTAGTCAGTTTTAAATTTTGGAAATAAAAGTTTATTAAATAAACTTTTATAAAAGGTTGAAGTGGGTCCCATTTGGAGGCACAAACTTTAATGAACTAAATTCATTAATATGAATTCAATTAATCATTAATTCCAAAAAGAAGAAGCACGTGGGAACTTCTAGAAGAACATAAACCCTAATTGCTTCAAAGAAGCATTAGGAGCAGATTTAGAAAAAGAAAAACACCATCAAAGAAAGGGTTAGAAGGTCATATTGGCAAGAGGGTTCAAATCATCAAGATATCATTGTTTAGTCTTTGGGACACAACCAAATCTCTCATCAGTAAATAAATATCTCCATTTTATTGCTTCTTCTTCTTCTACATGATTTCTCTCAAAGATTTATGTTTGTATTTCTGAACTGAGCATAAGGCTGAGTTTTTTATTGTTTTTCTTTCATTATTATAGTCTCGATCTAAAATATCAACAAGAGTATTTTATAGCCATACATATATGATTGAAAAATGCAAGGCAATATTTTCTAATTGATTCATGGAGGTTTGGTCCTTGCATTTGGAAAGATTTATTTCTAAGCATTAATCAATTGGTTTACTGAAATGATTTGTAATGTAAGATATATTTTATGTATAAAACTCGATAGAGAACTATTTCGGGGTAAATTTAATGATTTCTCATCCTTTGAGATTTCTTAGTATGATATTTGTGGATTATGCCCGTCAAATTCTTTTCAATTTTGTATGCAATACTCATTTAAAGATCTTTAAAGTAATCAACACCATTTCACTCTTTCTCTTGTGAGAAAATATGGATGCATCTCCTTTTTGCATATGTTTCAAAGGGATGTTATAATGAATTTGAGCATATATTTATTTTGATATTGAATCCTTTCTTCATACTTTTCACTGTTAAGAAATTGCTTGGTCCATTTCGAAGCAAATGTTGCACTTAAGGAGCAATGTGGTTATCAAGAATCATTTTTTTATACAAACTAAAGAAATAAATATTTGGGGTTTATTGTTTAGCATTCCCTAATTTGAAAATCCATTCCAAGAACATCAAGTTATATCTTTCAGATAATTATAGAGGAGTACCATCGCTTTAAAAATGCAGGGGGATTTTTTATTCTTGTCAGGTTGTTGTTGATATTTTAACCAATCTGAACATCAACAATGCTCCAACCACATTCTGTATAAATTTGAAATTGACGATTTTTTGCTTTTACACTTTCTCCATACTTAGAAGTTTTAGTCAAAATTGGTTATCTCCCAAATAGAAAAAAACTAGGAAAAATTGCAAGACCAAGTTTTCTGGATTGATGTGTAGATAAAATGTTGACTAAATAAATTTTTTTGGATTGGTGATATGGGGTCCGGTTTTCTCTCTTGAAGATTTCAAAAATCCACAAAACATTCCTGGGAATAGTGGATTATTCCCTATTATGGCATCTCCACACCAACTCCTTTTAATTTTTTCCTGGATCCTAAATGGGTATCTTCATGTTTTCTTTTTGACCTATCTATTAAAATTTCACTTGAATCTGGGACCCAATTACTGAGCATGACCGAAATCTTCAAAAACCATTATTTTGTGTTTTTCGAAAAATGGATATAGATTTAGAGAGTGACCCTCATTGGAATTCTTATAGTGCTCATTATTATGGACACACTGCTTAAATTTCATCTGAATCTAGGTTGAAACACTCATATTATGGCCAAAACAAGTTTTTGGCTATAGATTTTTTTATAAACTTTTCTATTTTCTCCTTCCCTGTACTCCTTATCTTCCTCCTTTTCTCTTCCTTTTCTTTCTCCTTCTCTTCCTTTCTCTTTTTCCCTTCTTCTCTTATCTTCTTTCTTCTCTTCCTTCTCTTCTTCTTTTATTTTCTTTTCTTTTCTTCCCCATCAACAAACCACAAAAACTTTGTCCTCGGTGAAATCAAAATTTTTCCTTAAGTAGGTTCAAACTTCATCTTCGACGAACACAAAATTTTGTCTTCAACGGACTCAAAATTTCTCTTTGGAGAACTCAAAATTTTTTCTTTCACAGACTAAAACTTCCTATTCGACAAACTCAAAATGCATCCTTTGGCGGATTCGAACTTCCTCTTCGGTGAACTTTTGAATTTTAGTATATCGGAAGACCGAAAAATCTGTCCTTTAGTGGAATTCAAAATTAATCTTTTGATGAACTGAGAAATTCGTCGTTCGGTGGTCCTAAAATTTGTCTTTCGATGGACTTCAAAAATCACATCAACAACCTTCAAAATGCACTTCAGTATACTATAAAATGCACTTTAGAAACATTCAAAAAACACTTCAGCATACTACAAAATGAACTTCAATGGAATTCAAAACACACTCCGATGGACTTAAAAAATTCACTTTAAAGAACTTCAAAACGCACTTCAACGGGTTTCAAAACACACTTTGGCGAGTTGAATAATATGTCATCTCAATGAACTCATTTAACGTAGAAATTTTATACAAATCCATAATGAATTTATTGGTATTAACATCAAATGATCTGAGCCAACCATTACACTAAGCTTCATGGCGGCCATAAAAACACTAAATTTGACCTCCCAAACCAATTTTTAACCATGCAACTTGAAAATCAATGCAAGGTAACATCTCTTTGACCATTTTGAGTGTAAATTCGACCTTTTTTTTTGGGAAATTTGGATATTTCACTTGGCTTTTACTATTCTCCCCAAATTTACCACAAAACCAAAATTTGCAACCACAAATTTATCAAATTCGTGTTGATCTTTGTCCCATATTGGTCTGGTGTTGAACCAAAATCTCTAATACCACTCTATAACGTACCAACCTATTACACATCAAAATGTCACACTGAAGTGTCGCACCCTAAGTGTCACAAAATGATGTATGCACCTTGTTAAGTGTCACATGTAATGTATCAAGTGGTGTATTCACCTTTCCAAGTGTCACATTGACTTTGATAAGTGTCCCAACCCGTTGACACCATGAAATACATTTGTCACAATCCTTAAGTCAATTTGGAAGAGAAAACCAACCATTTAGGGTCCTGAACCACACCTTTTTCTTGGAAATTTTGACCATTTTTGGGCATTTTAGAAGGTGGTGCTCCCCTAATCATGTTGAGGGATCTATAGTTCTCCCCCTTCCTTTCTTATGGGGCACCATTGGTGCTTTTTCTCTCACTCTAAGGGGGTTCCAATGTGGTTAGAGGAAAGGAGGGCACATACCGATTATTCTTGAGGGACAACTCTTAAAGGAGGAGGTTGTTTTGGGTTGAATCATATCTATGGAATCATAATAGGATAAAATCCCAACTCATTGAGCCATATCCTCAACCATTTCCCTTATTATCTCATGGTGGTTAAGCCTTACAATCCTATAAATTGAAGGCATTTACAAGGTAAAAGGGGAAGATTTTAGGTGTCAAACCTTTGATCTTGAGAGAAGGAAATCCATTGAAGCATCAATATTTTGATCCAATACTTCATGCAAGGGTTGGATGAGGATAACTTGGAGAATGTGTTGCAGCGTCAGACATGGCTTGTAAGTGCTTGTAACTTATTTTTTGAATTAATATTAACATCAACCTATTTCCTTCAAGTTCATGTGTTCTACATTTGTTTGTATATTGTCGTTTCAATATTCATAGATAGATATGCTTTATCTAATCATATATATTACTGAGGAAGAGTTCCTTTTTCTCTTTTTGCAGGAATTCATTTTTGTTAAGGATCTTGGAGATCAAGCTGAAGGATTGGAGCAATGAAGATGGACATTGCAATAAGGTACGTCATATTCTTCTTCTCTCTTGCTTGATTGGTTAACTTAGATTTAAAGGGAAAGTAGCAATCATTTGTTTACTTCTGTATTTGGACCAAAGAACGGGTCTTGGTCCAAAGGGGAGGTTAACCTATCCATAGGGTAAGATTTCTCACAAAACCAACCTCCAAGATGGGTCATGCTACTACTAAAAATGACCAAATAAAAAATTTGAAACCAATTTTAAATGCAAACACAATGCACAACATGACATGCAAGCTCATGAAATTGTCCATAACAACTAAAAACATGAATGCAATCAATTAAAAAAATGTAAAACAACAATTAAACATATACAATATAAATCCATCACAAGAAACATAGATGCAAATGCATCATTTACCCACAACAAACAACAATAATAAGATAATACTCAAAGTGAAATGTACAATAATTTATCTCAACATTTAACATAAGTAAACATTCCATACAAGAATGATTATCTTAGAAAATATGCAGCCCACTATAGATGATGTATTTTCGACCCAACTGTAGACTTGTTTTTCTAGTTTTTAACAACAAGTCACCCCCGATATAGGGCTTTGAATCCACAAGAGACGGTATTTCATAAGGATAAATATTAGCCCCTCACAGTTATCGAATTCCTACAACCATTCCAATCAACCAACTCTCTTTCCCCTCAACATGCACAACCTAAGGAATGGGATCCCCTTCTCTTCCATGAAGTCCCTTAGGCTATCCCCACTTCCCTCTAGGACTCCAACATAGGTTGGACATGAAATCTCTTGGTTTAGGACTCCAAGAATCTACAACTGCAACAATAATTCTCACAACAACAAATCACTTGCTCTCTTGAAAGTTTCTTGAATAAAAAATCATCATAGGCCTACAACCTATCTCTCCATGAAATTATATCTCCAACAAGTTGTTATACATGACCACTATGGTGTATATTTTAACCTTGTACAATTAATTACTAAAACCAAATTCTTAATAAAACAAAAAATATACAATGGCACACACACACAAATTACACATACATTTTTACCCTAAAAACTCAAGCCAGAAAAACTAGTAACCTATTAAGATTTGCACCTCTAATATTATATTCATCATATCTTTATCGTTTACAATACAATACATATATAATATCTCATGGCATCCAAAATCCCTAATCCATTGACCTAGATTAAGCAACAACCATAATTCCTTAATCGAAATTAGAAAACCATCAATGAAAACCATGTGCCAAAAAAATGCCAAAAAACAGATGCATAAAAGAAACATTTGGCAGCACTGCCCCCGAACCCCTGCATTCTTGGTGCAACAAAGGCACTACATCTAGTCATGCAAAGAATATAATAGATACCCAACATTCTCTCACTTGTTGTTGTCTTTGCATATAGGGGATTACAAGGTTACACAATCAATAATCCAAGGCATTAATGCCCATAGATCCTATACACCAAGAGAACTTCTCAATGCTCACAAATTGTATTAATGAATATGCAACATTCTTCAAAGTTCCCACCTTCATCAACGACACTCTTTTTTCTTCAAACATGTCTCTCACAAAGTGATATTAAACATCAATGTGATTTGTCTTTGAATGATAAGTCGAGTTCTTTGCCAGGAAGATTGCACTCTCATTGTCACAATCTATCCTTACAGCTTTTTGTACCAACCCAATACCTAAACACACTATATGTAACCATATTGTTTCCTTTATTGCATGAGTGGCTTCCATGTATTCCGTTTCTAGAGTTGAGTGTCCCTACATATTGATTTTTTCTCATCCAACTGATTGCAACTCCAAATAGGTTAAACACATAACCACTTGTAGTTCTTCTGCGATCCATATCTCTATCCCAATATGCATCAACAAACCCATGTATGTCCAACACTCTATTCAACCCTAGTCTTGTTTGGTAGCATAATCCATAACTAGTAGTGCCACACAAATAACTGAAAAACCCTCTTTACTATTATCCAATGCTCCTTCCCTAGTTTTGACATATACTTGCTAAAAAATCCCACTACAAGTGCAATGTCCAGTCTAGTAAAGACCATTGCATACATAAAAATTCCAACCACACTAGCATACATAACATGGGACATGACCTCTTCCTCTTCTTGTGTCTTGGGACACTAATCCGTAGATAACTTTACAACTACAATAATAGGAAACTTGATCGGTTTACATTCCTTCATATTAAAGATCTGTAATATTGTCTCAACATAGCTCCTCTGCTTTAACCAGACTTTCTTGTTTGTTAGATCTCTTTTAATTTCCATTCCCAAAATTAAATTTGCAACACCAAGATCCTTCATGTAAAATTTTGAGGACAACTTAGTTTTCACATCCTAGATAATCTCCTTGTTGTTTCCTATCAACGACATATCATTCACATATAAGATCAAATAAATAAGATGATCACCAATTAATTTGAAACACACAAAGTGATCCACTTTTCTCCTTGTGAATCCAAGTTCCAACATATAAGTATCAATTTTTTGATACCACATCTTTGGTGATTGCTTTAACCCATATATGCACTTTTTCAACATGCATACCAATTGTTTCTTTCCCTTCACAACAAAGTCTTATGGTTGCTTCATGTAGATTTCATCTTCTAGATCCCCATGTAGGAATGTTGTCTTCACATCCATCTATTCTAATTTAGAATCAAACGTTAGCAACAATATATCAGAGAAATCCAATTCAAGTTAAGTTGGAAACAAGAGAAAAAATATTACCAAAGTCAGTTCCCTCTACTCGGGAATAACCATTTTCTACCAACCGAGCTTTGTAATTCTCCACTTTTACTTCTACATTCAACTTCTTCTTAAACAACCATTTTTTTCCAATGGGATTTCTTCCAGTTGGAAAATCCTCTAGATCCCAAGCCTCATTATTTTCCAAGGATGTCATTTCTTCAACCATATCCTTTTTTTAGCGTTTTCCATCTTCTGAATCCACTTCCTCCCTAACAGTTCTAGGATCATCATCAATAATATACAAAGAAAAAACAGAATGGAAATTAGGTGGAGTATACCTTTCTGGTTTCCTTCTTTCTTGAATGTATCTCCTCAATACTAGAGTATGAGATTATTTTTATTATTATTATTGTTCTTATGTAGAGTCTGATTCATCATCCTTCAAATCAAACTCTATTTTCTTTGGTTATGCCTTCCTCGGTAGGACTTCATGTTTGAAAACATCTTTGATGTCTCTAAATACCACATCTCATCTATGCACTACCTTCTTTGTTTCTGGGTTTGTAAGCTTATAACCTTTTAGGCCATCTTTATACCCAATAAATATACACTTTTTGACCTTTTTTTCTAGCTTCTCATGTTTTCCTTTGGATCTTGCACATAGAGATCATAGTCGAATACCCTGAGATGTGTGAGAGAGGGTTTCTTACAAGCCCATACCTCATGTAGAGTCTTTTCATCTAGTGCTAATGAGGGTGATCAATTGACCAGGTAACATGAAGTACCCACTACCTCTGCCAAAAATTCATGTCCTAACCCAACACCACTGAGCATGCACTTTTATTTTTCCATAAACTCCATGTTCATCCTTTTTGCAACTCCATTCTACTAAAGTGTATATGGATTAGTATTCTTCCTTTCTCTATTTTACTTCTTAAAAAATTATCTGAATTCATTTCTGCACAATTATGCACCATTATCCTTCCTCAGTTCCTTAATTATTTTATCTGTATGTTTTTCCACAAGAGCCTTAAACTCTTTAAAGTTGTCAAAGACTTCACATTTCTTCTTGAGGAAATATGTCCATGTATTCCTAGAGAAGTCATCTATAAATGAGACATAGATGATTTGAAGCCACACGGTTTGGGGTTCAATTTCTTATTTTATGATAAACACTAAAAAACAAATCCGTGATCTGCGTCTTCTCTTCTCTGGATGAGGTATAACAATTACAAACACAAGTCAAAAGTTTGATTCTGATTGACCATGAATTTTTCTGTTGAGCTACTTTTCGCTGACTTTCGACCCTTGTCCCAATTTTGATGCCCAAATCACAACATGTATTGACCTCTGTGTACCAATTCACAGTGTTTAAGATCTATAGGCTCACCTTCTACAGTTAAATATCATCATCCTTGAGTGATTAATTCCTTTCTGATGTGCTACAGGTATGGACGTGATTTATTTCTTTGAAAAATACTATAGGCCCACGATTGTTATCAACAACGATGTGGATTTTCATTCTTTAATGCTACAGGTCACAGTTCTCATCAACAATGATACCATGAAATTTTAATGGCTCACCAATCCACAATTATCCATCTTGATTTCCTGTTAAGTGACAATTTAATCAAACTAGTTCTGATTTCACCCAAACCTACTAGACAAGAAATTTAACGTTTTTCAATGAATCACATAGAAATTAAACATGTTATCAATTTAGCATGACCATTTCACAAAAGAAATCATTAGTAAAAAAAAGACAACAAATTTTCATTAACCCCTTGCATAGACACATCCATACCTCCTCTCTATTATGTTTCAGCAGGTGTATTTTTATACATAAAAATGAGGAGATGACTTGAACGTGTATGATAGGCTTGTATCTTCCACAATTAGATCATTTCTAAACTAATTTAAAGCTACTCTAACTAATCCATATTTATTCTATCTTAAGAAAACCTAACCATATACGTGACATTGAGGAGGTTACAACAAATTTCTCCCCTAGAAGCCTCTAGAACTAATTACAAATTTAAAATTTTGAATTGAAAATGATGCTCCTGCATCAAACTTCTGGAAATTTCTTGGCTTCCTCTTTATCTCTTTTTGTGGGGTAACATTAGCATGTTTCTCTACTTTAAGAGATTTTTTTTTCATTGCAGAGTAACCTTAAATAGGTTTTTAAGTGAGGTAGAATAGAGTAGGTCAGTTTCATGCTGCAAACTAGTTTTTTCTTAGGGTTCTGGAAAGTTAAGAACTGAATCAACACCTAAATCTATTGCCTTTTGGTCTCTTGCATGAGAAACCTCAATCATACGATCATACATGACAACATACACATTTTTCTTCCTATTCCCCTTCATAAAGACTTGCTTCAAACCTACTAGAAGATGTTTTTCTCACACCAAATAAATGTGACCCATTCTCAATATTTCCAACACTTTCATTTTGTTCAGGTGAGGAAAAATTATTCTCACTATCAGTTTCTCTCTTATCTTGACTAATTTCATCTATAAAATATTCTCTCGTCTCTGCACCACTCGCTGCAAGATCAATGTTGTAATATCTTGATTCCATCTCACAATCTGCCTGTTTATCCTTATCAGCTGAATACTCAGGAGGGTTATCCTTATTTGGAATTCCAGCCACTACAGTTGAAATGCATCTAAAATTATTACTCTCATTTCTTCCACAAAGAAATGAATCTAGAGTTTCTTATTCACCTAATATACCTTTTGGTACTATCACACTTAGTGTTGAATCATTCAGTTCAACAATTTTCCTCAAATTTTATTTCTTACTGTACACTCTTGTAAATCTCTCTATCAGTTTTGATCATTTTTCACCACAAAGCTTTTGTATGTGTTGATCCTGAGCTATATTTCTCTCAAGATCATGAGAAATTAATGTTTGGTCTCTCACTTCATGATTATCAACCCTAGAAGTTGGACTATATTGGTATCCATTGGGTATTTTGTTATTCATATTGATGTAATTAGATGTAGCATTAAATACAAATATTGAAGGGGAATCACAATCAAGCATTTTTGGTGGGATTCTCAGAGGAGTAGTAGGATCCCACAAATTCTTTGTTGCATTATCATATGAGAAGAGTTTATCTTCATCTCTCTTTTTGTTATTTGATGACCTTCTCCTCTTTGGTGCCTCTCTAAACATACTTTCTTGATATCTAGGAGATATTAAAGGTTCTTCTAATGATGAATCTATATTAGAAACTTTAGAAAAGTTAATTATTGAACCTTTCCCCTTAAATTTGTGAGTTGCATCATCGTATGCATGAGAAAATGACTCTTTTATAGTATATGTTTTCTAAAGGAAATGTATAAGGATGATGTAGACCTCAAGGATGCTTATGCAACTTGTGAAAACCCATTTTCTTGCAACAAAAGCTAGTGGTTGGACTATATGTTACAGGAAGGGTTTTTGTTTAAGAACAATAAACTATGTATACCAAAGTGTTCAATGAGGGAAAATATGATTAAAGAAAAGCACAATGGAGGATTGTCAGGACATTTTGGTCAAGAAAAGACTTTTTCATAGGTAAATTCTTTATATTATTGGCCAAGTATGTAGAATTAGGTAAAGAGATTTGTGGAAAAATGAAGGATATGGGAGCATTCTAAGTGGAGGAGTTAGAACGCAGTGCTGTATCAACCACCACCTATTCCAAACAGACCATGGGATTCGATCAACATGGATTTTGTATTGGGATTACCAAAGAAACAAAGGGGGGATGATTCTATTTATGTTGTGGTAGATAGATTTTCAAAAATGGATCATTGTATTGCTTGTAGGAAGACTAGTGATGCAACTAATATAGCCAATCAATTTTTTTTTTCAGAAATAGTAAGATTGCATGGTCTACCCATAAAAATTGTTTCAGATTGTGAGACACAAATTGTAGGTCATTTTTGGAGGACCTTGTGGAACAAAATGGGTACTAATATCAGTTTTTAGCTCATCCTATCACCCACAGACTGATGGGAAAACATAGGTAGCGAATAGAATCTTGGGGAATATTTTGAGGAGTCTTGTATATGAAAATCCTAAGCGGTGGAACCAAATTCTTGCTCGGGTTGAATTTTCATATAATGAATCACCAAATAGGAGCACATGAATGAGTCCATTCTAGATTGTGTATGGAATGCATCCAAGAGGATTGTATGAGTTAAGGAATTTGGGAAAGAAGGAATTAAGGAGTGCAGATGATGAGGATTTTGTTGTAAGCATGAAAGAGTTGTAGGAACGTGTCAAGAAAATATTGCAGGAAAGCAATGGTAAATACAAATAGACGGATGGCATGAAAAGGAGACAAGTGGACTTTCAGGTTGGTGATTTGGTTATGGAATATTTGAGAAAGGAGAGGTTTCTAGTGGGGACTTACAACAAATTGAAGCTGAAAACGATTGGACCTTATAGAATATTGAGGAAATGTTTTGCCAATGCATATGAAATTGAACTTCCAACTGGTATTGAAATTTCTCCAATTTTCAATGTGGAAAATTTGTATCCCTTTAAGGAAACATAAGGTGTTTCAACAAATGAGCTTGTAAGTGATGAAGATCAGACCATTGAATGAGAAGAATAGTTTCCTACGGTAGTTCAGAAAAAGATTGAAGTAGTATTGAACAAGAAAGTGGTAAGGAAGACCAAAGGTAAAGACTAATTCCAATATTTGATTAAGTGGAAGAATCAGCTAGAGGAAGATGTTACTTGGATGACAGCAGTAGAAGTTTCCAAGTATGGAATAGATGTTGAAGATCTCTTGAAAAATTGTTTTCTTCCCCGAGAGTCAAATGCAGGAGCATCTGCCTAAGTGAATTTTCAAGGTTGACTCGAAGGGTCACAAAACAATTTATCAAGGGAGTTGATTCCCTAATTTTATTTATTGTAATAGATGGATGTTTATAGAAGATGTCTTCTATTTTATAGTTGGGATTAGTGTTTATTTTTTTATTGATATTTAGGGGTAGAATTTCTAGATTTAGGGCTTGTGAGATAACTCACGATTTTGTTAGGTTGAGAGCTAACCAAGAGCTCTATGTTTATTATGATTATTGATGTACTTAGAAAGGTTATAAAGAGTACAGAGTGGAGAAGTTGTTTTTGAAGAGGAATGTATGACCACGAAGGAACAAAACATCATTGTCATATTTTCATCCTTCGATCATTGACTAAAGATTGAGAATTGAGAATTTATATCTCCTATGTACATATTTGTCGAATTGTTTATGTAATTGTTTAAATAAGTGCAGGTGAACGTGATCGCAGTGATCCAATGGGGTATCAAAGTCCAAGTCTATAGAATCAGTGAAATTACAGAGGAAATAAGTTGAATACCAAGATTAGATCTGGGAGGAATTCGCCAGATTGACGATTATGGTTGATACTCTATCAAATCCGAAAGTATCAAGAGTGTGTTTCAAAACCTTCTTGTAAGAGTCCCAATTCTAGCCTGATCCTGACATAACCATTGTGAGAGTGAAATTTGGTCATCCATCAGAGGGGATATTCGAGCCAGATCCACCATTCATCGAGACTGGGCAATAGAGATTAAGTCCTCAAAGAGAGTCTGAACACAAAAATCCAATGACGAATGATGATCGTCCATTGAGATAGAGCTATGAGGTAGATCTATCATCCATCGGATACCAAATCAATGGAGGAGGTTGGAGATCAAAGAAAATCCAAGGAGTGATCCACATCGTCCATCAAACCGACTTGGTAAAAACCATCCATCGTTCATCGATGCTAGTCATCAGAACTTTGTTCCTCATAGAATTCAGAACAACATTCGGATGACCAATATGAGTCATTCATCGCATGGATCAGTTGTTGTGTTGGTTTTGTCACGGGTGAGCAAAAAAACAACACTTATGTGCCTAGTTAATTCAACTAAACAAGATAGATAGTTGTGAGTTGATTAGATAATCAAACATGCATGAAACATGGAAATAAAAATAAAAGGAAACAAATGTTAGAAAAACTTGCAAGAACTAGAACCATGAAAAATGAAAATGACAATCATATAGCTACCAATGGATGAATGTATTGACAAGCTATCACCGTAGAGAAAGGAAGAGACTTATAAATCCTCTCTTCCTCCTTGGGAGGGATCTTGAGTTCCCTAATAGAGAGCTATTTTCTTCATCCAATGGAAAGTAACAATGGTGAAGAAATACAATGCCAATCCTCTTAAGAGGTGATTCAAATGGCCCTTTCTATAGTGCTTGAATGATTCAAATAGAAATGAGGATTTTCCAAGAAGAATTCTTGCAGCATAACAATATCTTGAAAATCTTCTTTTTCTAGCACACCCATGAAACATATTTATAGTGTCCATTCATGGAAAGATATAATCGGTTCATGATGTGAACAAGAAGCATCTAAGGGTACTTCCTAGCCCTTGACTAGCCTTCAAGATAGATTTCTCTTAGATCGAAGTGTCAAATCGTGTTGGAGTTTGGACTGGAAATGGTTGAGAGACCGACAAGATTCATAAATGTGTCGTTTGTGATAATTCTGCGGGTTTTCTTGTAGATAGTCGTGCATCCCACGATTTATGAGCATAGTGCGCAACTAGGGCTATGTTAGCCTGTGCATTTCACACACAGTGAACATGCTTCCTTTAGAGAATTTGTGCACATTGATTTATGAACAAAGTATATAGATTTATGCCCTTTTTGATGGATTTTGAGGTTGTACGTGTACTAATTTTTGTTGGAACTGATGTCTTTCTTCAACTGTTGTTTGTAATGCTGCAAAAATGTTTGTACATCAGGGGGCATATGTTATCACATGATTCTTCAACTGTTGTTTGTAATGTTGCAGACAATGTTTTGGTGATAACAGATGCCCCCTGATGTGTGTGGTTAGGAGCATACGTATAGCCAAAATACATCAATGTTTGTTTTGATGATGGTTCCATTGTGTGGAAGAGTGAAGAGAGGAAATGTAAGAGTGATCTATCGGAGGGAGAGGGAAATTTGTGGGAACCAAACCTTTCTCTAGGAAGAAATTAAAATCTGTATACAAATGAGGTGGGCATACCCCATGCTTGTGTCATGAAACCAAAATGTGGGACTGTAACTGAAGGTGTATGATGATGTAGATAGTTGCAGTTCCGTCGAGGGTGGTCGATAACACCAGATGATGGTTCTGAATGGTGAACTGGATCTGAATCGAGTAATGGATGATGGTAATAAGTGTTGATGACTCATAGGAATTGATGGCCTATCAATTTAATAGGTATTCAGTCGGTATGGAAAACAACAATGGTTGCATAGTAAGACCCACCTTAACATGAGATTTTGTTGAAGTCGAATGTTATGGGGATCAACAAAATTAGAAAGAAATGATGACTCTCTATGTCTTGTTCGAGACTCGTCTTTGAAAAGGTAATGAGAGTCAAGATACTCCCACCCTTCTCAAAACTGTGTTGATGTCAACAGGAAGGGAGACGTGACGTCAAGAAGCAAAGGGCTTATTGAAATCCACTAAGTAATAGGTGATATCAAGTACTAAAGGGTAAAATGGATGAAGTAAAGACACTATGGGACTCAGGACTTCCCTTGGTTGTAGTTTTGAAGGATGATTGACAACAATTGTAAAAATGGATCTAGTGTCAGGGGTACAACTAGACATGGGGTTAAACTGTGTTGGAGGATGAAAACATGGGAGAACTCATAGATAGTGGTTACATGGATTTGGGATACTCGGGGTTTTTCAAATATAGATATATGAAAAAGGGTGGATGCCCCAACCAAGGGTGGCATAGGTTTCTTTTCCAGGTAAAAGAAGGCCATCGAGGATGACAACTAAAAAACCTATGTATATGCTAGAAACAAGTAATTTATACAATTACCAAATGAATAAAGAATAATTTGGTGTTGGCCCTTGACCAAGTTTCGGGAGATCCTTGGTCAAGTTTGACCTATTTTGGGACATAGACAACTTGTCGAAGGAGGAGCGCAAGAAGAAGCAAAGATCACTGGATCTCGGCCCCTTTTTGGGTCCTTTTTGGGATTTGGGATTATGTAACAGGTATGGGATGTCAGCCCATGGGTTTACCCATGTTTAGGCCTATTCTGTAAAGTATAAATAGATGTCTAGGCAATGTAAGAAAAGATCAGTTATGAATGGCTAAGTGTTAGATATATGTGATTGAAGGATTGTAAGTGCTCTATGCATACTGTGTGAGACTTGCAAAGGTACATGCAAGTAGTTGTAAGAAGGCTTGGTGCTTTACCCTAGCTCAGAGAAGGAGGATCTAGCAGAGTGCGTATAGATCTCCTGTATTCTATGGAGTAGGATTTTGATGCTATGTGCCTATAAGAAACTTGACAAAGATAATAAAGAAGAAGAGTTGGTGGGGGTGAACCATGTATATGTTGTGTTTCTCCGCTTTGTGCAATGTGTTGATGTGTTTATGTCTTTACTTTCTAAGTGATTTGATATAGATAGATATATCTACTTATGCTTTGTGCTAATGATGTATATGGATGTTAGGTATGACTTATATGAATGTGCTAGTACCTGAATATATTAGATCTAAAATACTTCTCTAGAATAAGTGCTTAGATACATCAGATCTAAATGAATGATGCGATACTATGTTTTATCTGGGGAGTAGATAGTGGTTAAATATTGATGAACTGTCGGTGCTAAGTGCCATGTTAAGTATTACAATCACATATCTATGTCCCAGCTAATATTGCAGATGTTGGACACACCTACCACACTTGGAGGGGGGGGTGAATGAGTGTGGGGCTCTTTTTCCAAAAACTTCCCTCTTGCACTAAAACCCATCAATTAGCATTCAACATTTATTCATTACCCATTGCTGTCATTTATAACCAGTTAGATGTAGGCACATATCAACAACATATATAATCAATATATCATCAACAAGTCATCATCACAATGGACACAAAGAACACAAGATGCATGTACAATTTTCTTTTTTATTACGGACTACAATCCTTGGGGTTTATCAGCAACAACTGAATAGAGTACAACTCTACAAGAGCATCAACTCTATATGTAAGACTCAGCTTACATTCTCAGCACCAACTGAGATGAGGCAACAATCCTCAACAAATATCAATCTGTCAATAGGTACGCGACCTGTCAGTAGTGCAGCCCACGTGTGAACGTGCCCTGGCTCACTACAACCCACATGTGAATGTGGCCAGTTTATAATGCAACAATAATTTGCTTCTTAGCAACTGGGGTTTTTCTTTTCTTTATATGCTTAGAACCCTTCTGTCTTCCACTGTCCAAACTGACCCACAGCCAGTCACAACACATCCAAGCTCTCCAATAGATCACTCATGCTCCACATCAAATCAATATGAATGATATCTCAATCATGTATAAATAGCTAGTATACCATAGCAATCATGTCACAAATGAATCACAAGAGTGTTGCTCACTCTATCAACCAAACTGATCACATCATAGAATCCATACCAAGAATTCCCTAAGCATTCACAACATATCAAACACTAGTATCTATCAAGACAATAATGTAACCATATCAGTGTCTCAGTGATAGATCTGAGGCCATAGAATGCAGATCTAGAAACTAGCTCATCATCCAAGAGCTTGGCACCAACTCAAACAAAAATCTCCATGATTTTATCTACTCCATGCTCCCTGTACATAGTCAGCCTGCATGTACACACACCCTATACACAAACAACTCACGTGGACATAAAAAATTAGTCCAAAACTTTTTCCGTCAAGATCTCTAACATTGCCGAAACTTTGATGCATTCATGAGATCCTCCTCTCGCTCTCTTCTTCAGAATAGATCTTCAATCATGCTCAAGAGATCCACATCAATAGGATGCTCTTACAAGAAGCTCTCCATCAATACTCCACAAGATATTCACAAGAAGTTCTCCATTGATCCACAAGGATTCTCACCAAAAATATTTTATTTTACAAGAGATCCTAGCTTCTTATTTATACTTTCATATTCTAGGTCTATTAACCCATTTTTAGGTTACTTAACCCATTTCTAGGTCACTTAACCTATTTTCCTTATTTTAGGGTTAACCACTTTCCATGAATAGAAAGTTCTCCAATACTTTATCATTTAAATATTCCTTATTGATTTTGTGACTTTACTTTATCATTTAAATAATCCATCTTGATTTTGTCACTTTACTATATCATTTAAATAATGATTTCTTCTTTTCAAGAACTTTTACTTCTTTGACCTTTTGGGGCTTCAAGCCTTCATATGGGGGTCCTCCAACTTCATAAGATCATAACTCTCAAACCGTGAGGAGTTATGTCACATTCCACATACCACTGAAAATGGAATGACAAGCACTATCCATCTAGGATAGTTTCACCAACAACTTCATTGATCTTCATATCATTATTCCACATACAAGCATGTGTCCTCCAACCATTCTTATAGGATAACTCATTCCATAAAGTGTCTTCCCATGAGGGCTTCACCATAAGGGGACCACTTTGGAGTTCATCCATTTTTGCACCTTATCAACCATGATAAGACACTAATTATTCATCTTTGCATCGATTTGTTTCCACTTAGACATATATTATTCTCATCAAGGGCATCATATCAATCAATTACTTGACATCAATCAATGACATCAATCAAACCAAACCATTTACATCAATAAAATATGATCCAACAATCTCCCAAATAATCAAACCATTGGCATCAATGCCAACATGATCCAACAATATCCCCCTTTGGCTTGATGGCAATACCAACATTGATGTCAAATCCAATTACCAATTATTGATGTCAACATGTAGACAAGGCATGCTCTTCATCAATAATCAATGTGACTATCACTTCACATCAATCTCTCCCCATCAATAGACATCAATCACATCAATGTGATTATATTTTTTATTATAACATTGTGTGATCTCACCATGAGAATACATCAATGTTATTATATCTCCCCCTTTGACATCAATGGAAAAGGGCCATTCTCCTCTTGGGGTTTCTCCCCCTGTCTTGTTGCCGCTGTAATCTATCCCCTTTTGAACAAGGTATATCAATATGATGTAATGTTGAAAATACATCGAACATACTCCCCCTGTGACCATCACTCCTCCTAGAATTATGATTTTGTGCTCTTTCTTCAAATATAGGTCTCTTTTCTAGGTATGTATTTGATAAATATCTCCTCCTAGAATCATGGCTAGAAGAATGACTCCCCCTAAGGGTATGTCTCCCCCTATCTTCTCTGTAAGAAGAACAAGGGAGACATATTTGAAAAGATGGATACTCAGACTTGTGCCATACCATACATCATGAAACAAAAGATATGTCATCGATGAAATAGAGAATCATGAACAATATATCCACCAAGTACATCATGTACCAAAATGTGCCCACCAAGCACAACATGATTATAAACTACATGTCTCAATGTGTAGCCCATCCACATGAAAAATGCACCATATGCTTCCAATAATACATCATAATATATATCAATGAAACTTCAAAAAGTACCAGCCATGTACTCCAACAAACCAACATCAAACCATACTCATGGGTTAGTGCCATGCACCCAAGATTTATTTTACATCATCACCTTACATGATCTAACATAAAACCATGAAAAACCTACAGCAAACAGTGTTAGAACTTGCAATAAACAATGTCAAAATCTACAGTACAGAGTTATACCATCACATCAAACTCCAAGCCATGTACATTGCCTTTTCCCCAAGGCTTTACAAGAGACACGCGGCTTGCTACACAACAAAGCATGTGTGTACGTGACCTATTCAAGGTGAGCACGTGTGTACACATGACTTTCACCAGTATTATTTGTGTGTATCTTAGTAGATGACACATTTGAACTTCCCTTCAATCTTTCATTCTGATATGGCTGCTCTGTCTTCTTCACCCACTTTTGTATATGACCCTTCTCTTCAGAACTTGAGCTCTGAGTATCCATATTTTCAAATATGTCTCCCTTTCTTACTTCATTCCTTCTTCTATCCATGCTATGTGAAGTCCTCATCATGAAATTTATTCTTGTGTTCCAGTACTCCTGGGATTTGTGGCCAAATCCACTACAATTGTAGCATCTCATAGAGTTACAGTGAACAACAATATGTCCTACTTGATCACATCTCCAACACCTTGTGGTGTTATAGAATCTTCCATTATATCTCCTTTCATAAGATCTACATTCAAAAGCTTTGTGACCATATCCATTACATGAATAACAATGCCCATGAAAAATACTTTCATACCTTTGCTCTGGTGCCCCAAAAATGGCTTCTTGATTTCTTCCTTGCTTTGTTCTTTTGAAATTTTCTTTGCCTTGTGTAGATGGTTGTTTTGCAACATTGTCTTCCTTCTTTGATGGACATACTGTAAATTCTAACCTTGTACAATATCTACTGCAAACTGATATTCAGAAAAGAACAGAAAAGATGCAATGGCAAATACAAACATTACACAGAGATTTTTCACCTGGAAACCCAAACCGGGAAAACCAGCATATATTATATT
>ML787334.1:57889-74400 GCA_009831015.1 Picea engelmannii | reverse complement strand
GGAGGAGAAAAGAGGTACAAGGCTAGACTTGTTGTAAAGGGGTTTGCACAAAAGAAAGGTATAGATTTTGATGAAATGTTTTCTCCTGTTGTTAAAATGACTTCAATTAGGACTATTTTAAGTCTTGTGGCAGTAGAAGATTTTCATATTGAACAATTAGATGTAAAAAAAAAAATTTTCCATGGGGATTTGGAGGAAGAGATTTATATGCAGCAGCCACAGGGGTATGAGGTCAAAGGGAGGGAGAATTTGGTATGCAGGTTGAAGAAGAGCTTGTATGGCCTAAATAAATCTCCAAGGTAGTGGTATCTAAAGTTTGACAGGTTTATGACATAATAATGTTATAGTAGATGTCATTCTGATCACTGTGTTTATTTTAAAAAGCTAGAAAATGGAAGCTTTATTATCTTGCTATGGTATGTATATGACATGCTTGTTGCAGGGTCTAATATGCAGGATATAAATGTTCTCAAGAAGAAATTAGCCAATTCATTTGCGATGAAGGATTTGGGTGCTGCAAAGAAAGTCCTTGGTATGAGAATAACAAGTGATAGAAAAAATCACAAACTAACATTGTCTTAGGGTGAGTCATACAGAGAAGGTGTTGGAGAGGTTTAGAATGCAGAATGCAAAACCAGTTAGTACACATTTGGCCAACCATTTCAAATTAACTAAGGAAATGTGTCCCAAGACACAAGGAGAGATAGAATACATGTCTAGGGTCCCATATTCATCAGCAGTTGGTAGCTTGATGTATGCAATGGTTTGCACAAGACCAGATATTGCACATGCAGTGGGAGTTGTGAGAAGATATATGAACAATCCAGGTAAAGAACATTGGGAGGCAGTAAAGTGGATTCTTATATACTTGAGAGGTACTGCTAATCATGTATTATGTTTTGGAGGTTCAAAAACTGTTCTACAAGGATATGTTGATTCATATATGGTGGATGATAAAGATAGTAGGAGGAGTACCACAGGGTATGTGTTTACTATAGGTGGAACAATAGTAAGTTGGATTTCAAAACTACAAAAGGTTGTTGCCATTTCAACAACAGAGGCAGAGTATGTTGCTACTACATAGGCTAGTAAAGAGATGATTTGGTTACAGAGGTTTATGGAGGAATTGGGAAAGAAGCAAGAGAATAGTAGGTTGTACTGTGATAGTGAGAGTGCCATTCATCTTACAAAGAACTCAACCTTCCATTCGAAGACTAAGAATATATATTTGAGGTACCACTTCATACGATCCACCTTGGAAGATGGACATTTGAAGTTGGAAAAGATACACACTAGCCAGAATCCTGCAGACATGTTAACAAAGGGAGTAACCAGAGAGAAACTCAGTTCCTACTCAGTTTCAATTGGTCTTCAAGAATGAATATGAAGATGAGAAATTTTCTAGGTCCAATAAGGTTCAGAGCTCAACATATACAGAAGTGGTGGAGTTGTTGAGATCAGTCTCCAAGTGGGAGATTGTTGGTTGTGGAGCCTGATTATCTTCTTGATTCAGAGGTCTTTTACTTTCAATCATGTGCATACCCCATGAAGTATTTACACCCCAGAAGTATGTACACTCTTACACACAGGGGAGTGTAGAGGGGGGGTACCCCCTCTACAGGGTATGGGGGCAAGTGGGGGTTCAGGGGTGAAGCCCCCAAAGGAAAAATTGCCTTCTAAAAGTATATTGTAATTTGATTGTAAATATGGACCGTGCATTATAAGGTCGCAGATCTAATAGTAGAAATTATTTTAGGGTGTTTTTCCCTAGAAGGAAACCCTCTTTTATGAGGGAAATGTATTGTGGCTATGGTTGATGGTGAATATTGTATTATGAGATAGGAGACTGTGAGAGAAAGAAGAGGAAGTTACAACGGGTTTGTTGTAGGTTGTATCCCTTCATTTGCTAGATAATAATAAAGGAAGGACCTGGAAATTTCTCTCGTGGACGTAGCCCATACTGGGTGAACCACTCAAATCTGTGTCTCTCTTGTATTGTGTATCTTTTGTGTTTTGTTTCCGCATTTGTTTTATTTTATTGCTCTGCAGTCTTGTTTTTTTAACACCAAGCATAAAGACGACCTCACAAATGAAAAACTGATTCCAACCATATTTCCTGATTACATCCTACCTTTGGATGGCGCGATGAATCGTGATAGTGTACCAAGAGAATTCGAGTACACCATGGTCACTGCGTACCTCCCGAAGGGAATACGCGTAGTTCAGACAGAGCAAGATAAGATCACATCATTGAAGTTCAATGACTTCAACCTCATATATTGAAAGATCTATGTTATGCTCACCCCATACATGTACCTAACTAGAGCTAAGGAGAAGAATTTAAACATAATCCCCTAGACGTGGATGATGAACCTCGTGCAGTCCACCCTGCTGAATGTCATGAAGATCCCACACTTTAGAAGACACCAGGAATTCAATGCATGTGTCAAGCTACTACTGTCATGCTACCATGGAGGCTACTTATGGCTAGATCATTGCATTATAGTTGACCCAACACTGACCCATAGGATCACAGGATTGAGTATGCAAGGACCCGACCTGCGGGACTTTTATCTAGGAAAAGTTGCAGATCACACACTCACACAAAAGATCAAGGATACATATGGCGATGTTGAGAAGGGAACAAGAGGCTACAATATAGCATCCATCTAGAGTGGCATAGTGCGCCTAGCATGTCAATTGATAGATGGAAAATTAGTAAGGAAGAACCAACCTACGTAGGTAACCAGCTTTGTCATTGATCTCGTAGGGAAGTGCACGGAAGGCCTACATATGAACTGGGCGAAGTGTCTAGTTAACTAGTTGGAACTAGATTGTCGAGAAGCACAAGATTAGGGTTATGAATTTCATTTCAGCTGGCTCCTAATCCTCATTGCATTTGTTTCTTGGGAGATGTCGGAAGGAGTGACCTTCCCCGACATAGAGTCATTCAAACCGCTTGCCGTGAAGTTTGCTACTCTATGGTATTCAACTGATATGAACAAACAGTGGCAGTCGAATGCTCTGTTTCATACATACTACCTCCAACTAAATAAATCCATCATATCTGAGCCTCACACGACTCTAAACAAATTACAAAGTTTTTGACCCTTGATGAAGTTTAGCGTAGATAGACACTTCAACTACATTGCAGCGTGAGCAGATGAACACAAAGAGAATCTCCAGTCATATTATAATATTACAAAAGAAGACCTTAAAGAAATCACTAAGGAATGGTCCGTTGACCTCCTTGTCCCCACCAAATCTGCAGAGATATCTGATCTTGAAAGCCCAAAGGACGCTCATAAAGAACATAATCCACCCGGAACCACCAGACAAAAGAAGAATGAGGAGGTCCAAAACTTAAGCAACACCTCAGGAAAGACTTCGTCAATGTCACCTGACCGAGGGGGTGATGATGAAGTAGAAGCTTAATAGAATCCCAATGAAGTAACACCACCCAGAGATGAGGTTGACCCCTTGAAGAAGAGGAAGGTTTCCCCCCCAAAACCTTCTTCCCAGAAGAAATCGAAAGCCACCATGACCAATATGCAGACTGTCCTCACCTCCGACGACTTTGATTTCATCATAGTAGCCCTGAATGATGATTCACTGGAGATAGCAGAGAAACAATGAGCGAAGGAGGAAGAAATATATGATAGAATTGAAATCGAACTCCGAGGGGTATAGTAGGCCCTTCATTCGAGTCGTGTAGTCTCCACTATACCCCTACCATCGAGAGAACCAGTGTTGGGAGATGAGCCAACCCAACTCCACCGACTAGATGATACAGTCGAAGATTTCCTTCGACAAGCACAAGAAGAAATAGAACAAGCCACCCAAGCCTTGAAGCAAGTGCAAGGCGTACTTGTAGAACAATGCAGCGCTACAGAGAAGGAAAAGAATGCTCACCAAGTGAAGTTCAACGAAGAAAAAGCATAGATACAACAAGGAAAAGAACAATTGCTCATAGAGTAATTGGAAGTGAAAGAAGCGGTTAGCAAAGAAATTCTCTCTTTGAAAATCGTAGAAGTAAAGGTAGAGGATTGAGTCACACAACAAGTAGAGCATCTTGCAGAAGTTATCCAGCAGCTACAACAATGCATAGCAAATTTAGAGCTCTGTGCAGTGCCAGAGACCTCACAGGATGTAAGGGATCAAAGAGAAGCAACTGCTCGAAGCGCATTTGAGAGAATAAAATCCCTTGCTATGGAATGTAAGAAACTTAATGATCATAGTGCCCAAACCTATGAGAAACTCACTGAAAATCCAAAACTAAAGGCACTGGAATCACATCTCCAACAGGCGAAGTATCAAGCCGAAACGATACAAGTGCAACTAAAGCCCCTATCAGTTGTGGAAAGAATGAAGCACTCCGAAGAGAAATGCACCACCCATAAGCAGATCCACACTATCCAGAGAAGAGTTATGGAAGTAACTCAGAGGCTCCAACCTATACAAGATAAGGCTTACCAATTATTCACAGAGGTTGAAGGCCGAGGAGCAGAACTAGAGTAGGTTGTCACTGCAATTGAACAACACCTAGAGGAAACTGTGAATGAGGTATTCATCCAAGAGTTCGTTGCACAAGAGGCCATGCCATAGAAGCAAGTCGAAGTAGCTCGAGCCAAGCTTGAGGCTTTCAAAGCAGAACTACCCATATCAGAGTGACTCGGGAGAACCTTGGGGGCATGTTGGCCCTTGACCAAGTTTTGGGAGATCCTTGGTAAAGTTTGACCTATTTGGGACTTCGATAGCCTGTCGAAGGAGGAGCACAAGACGAAGCAAAGATAGTCAGATCTCAACCCCTTTTTGGGTCCTTTTTTGGATTTGGGATTATGTAACGGGTATGGGATGTCAGTCCATGGGTTTACCCATGTTTAGGCCTATTTTGTAAAGTATAAATAGATGTCTAGGAAATGTAAGAAAAGAGCAGTTACGAATGGCTAAGTGCTAGATCTATATGATTGAAGGATTGTAAGTGCTCTGTGCATACCATGTGAGACTTGCAGAGCTACGTGCAAGTAATTGTAAGAAGGCTTGGTGCTTTACCTTAGCTCGGAGAAGGAGGATCCAACAGAGTGCGTGTAGATCTCCTATATTTTGCAGAATAGGGTTTTGATGCTATGTGCCTGTAGGAAGCTTGACAAAGATAATAAAGAAGAAGAGTTGGTGGACGTAGCCCCAAGGTGGGGGTGAACCACGTATATGCTATGTTTCTCTGCTTTTTGTAATGTGTTGATGTGTTTATGTCTTTACTTGTTAATTTGTTTGATATAGATAGATAGATCTTCTTATGCTTTGTGCTAATCATGTATATGGATGTTAGATCTGACTTATATGAACGTGCTAGTGCCTGAATCTGTTAGATCTAACCTACTTCTCTATGATAAGTGCTTAGATACATCAGATATGAATGAATGATGTAATGCTTTGTTTTATCTACGGAGCAGATAGTGATTAAATATTGATGAATTGTCGGTTCTAAGTGCCCTGTTAAGTATTACAATCACAGATTTGTGTCCCAGCTAAGATTGCAGACACCTGAGTCTTGCAGCCACCCCTCCCTCTACCTCGGGTGAGACTTCATCTGCTTCACAGGTGTTGCTGAAAGGGTTGGTAGTTAGGGTTTTTTTGGTGCGTTGTTGTAGTGTTGAACCCTAGGCCTACCCCTATGCCAACATTTGAGTTGAGTATATAGATACAGAAACACGTGCCCTGGTGAAATATGGCTTGGCCTGTTTAGGGCACATGTTTGTGAAAGAAAACTGATGGATGGTGGGAGCCCCATGGATGGGTTTCTGTATTAGGTAGAT
Source organism: Picea engelmannii (assembly GCA_009831015.1). Taxonomy (NCBI): domain Eukaryota; kingdom Viridiplantae; phylum Streptophyta; class Pinopsida; order Pinales; family Pinaceae; genus Picea; species Picea engelmannii. The sequence continues at coordinate 68,584 of ML787334.1, read as the reverse complement.
GGATGGAGGACAATATTGTTGGCACAGGGGCAGACCCAGGGTTCAATGATTCAACAATGCACCAAAAAAACCCTAACTACAGGCCCTTTCGACAACACCTGGGAAGCAGGCAAAGTCTTACCCGAGGTCGAGGCAGGGGTATTACAGGACTCAGGTGTTTGTAACCAAGATGGGATACATATCTGTGATAGAAACACTTCACAAATTATTCTATAAACACTTATAAGGTGATATACATTAGTTCATTAGCTTCATTAACATCATAGAACAAAACCCTAAGATAGATTGGTGTAGTAACAATAAATATTAAGAACTTCAATCATTTAGCACATAGCATTGAGTTAGATATGGAATTTATTCATTAAGCACAAGTAAAGAACTAAGAAACATCATATATATCCATCATACATAATAAAAAAAGCACTAAGCAGATAAATGATAAACAAAACATATCACAAAGAACATCAAAGACACAAGATATACGTGGTTCACCCCAATGTGGGGCTACGTCCACCAACTACTTAATTTTCTTTATTATTATTCAATTTTTCTTACATTCATCTACTCCTGTGCACTAAGCCACAAAGACAAGCTTTGTCGAGGATAGGAGATCTGGACAATGAGCACCAGATCCTCCTTCCCAAAACTAGGTCACAACACAAAGCCAACTTCTCTATTGAGCACAAAGCCTTAAATACATAGTCTGTTGCACAAAGCAACTCAAAAATACTTGCACTTAGCCTTGCAAGATATCTTTCCCTTCGCTTTCTATTTCTACCATGAATTATTATCTATTTATACTTTTACATTTCCTTACAAAAAGGCCTAAACATGGGTAAACCCATGGGCCGACATCCCATAACCCATTACAAAAACCCTAATGAACCCCTTGTTGGGTCCACCTATCCTGCAAAACAAGTGACATCTGTGATATTAGCTCTGCCATGGCACTCCATCTTTGATCCTCACTTCGAATACCAAAAGGTGGTCCAAACTTGACCAAGGTTTCCTCAAAACTTGTTGGAGGGTCAAGAGGCCCCCAACACTCACCTGTGACTCGTCCCGAGTCATTCAGATCTGGGAAGTGTTGCTTCGAAGGCCTTGAGCTTTACTTGAGCTTCTTCAACTTGCTACTTCACTTGAGCCTCCTGCTCATTGAACTCTTGGATTTTCTGTTCTATAATATTCCCTTCTAGGTGTTGTTCTACTGTCGCAACCACTTGGTCCAATTGCGAGCCTTATCCTTCAATTTCTTCAAACACCTTGCATGATTCATCCTGCACATGTTGTATTTTTAGTGTGACTTCCATTACTCTTCCCTGGATGGAAGTAATCTACTACTGGACAGGGTGATGCTCTTGAGATCTCTTCATTCTCTCAACTGCGGTGAGGAGCTTCATCTGTGCCTACACGGTGAAGGCCTGCTGTTGTGCCTCTTGTAGATGCGCTTCCAGTTTCTTCAGCTCTGGATGTCCTACGAGGCATTCATAAGTCTGCGCACTTCTATCTCTCAACTTTTTTCACTCTGAGGTGAGGGCCCTGATCCTTCTTACTACATTCTTGGCGTCTTCATCTCTCTCATTGCACACTTCTTGCGGGGATCTCGGTGCTTCTTGGATTTCCAACTCTATTATTCGCGCTTGAAGCTATTGGATGGTCATAGCGAGCTTTGCCACTTGAGCCTCGACTGACTCTTGTTCCTCCTGTGCCAATCCTGGCACAGAGTGGTATGCTTTATTTACTACCTCTTTGACTGCAACATGTTCTGCGAGCAACTTCTCCTTCTCTTTTTGTAGTTGTAATTTCTCCTCCTGGACCATTGCCTGAAACTCGTCTTTTTCATTTTCATAGACAGTTACATAATATCGCGCTACATGTAGTTGTCGTAAGACTTCCTCTTTCTCTTGTTTCAAGGCTTCTGTAGCCTTCTCCTTCTCTTCTTGGACCTTCTGAAGTCAAGCCTCTATCTCATATGATAGTCTTCTTAATTGGGTTGGTTCATCCCCCAATTCTGTATTCTATGATGAGGAAGGCACAGTGGGTACTGCATGGACCAAATGAATAGCTTGTCGTATTTCTTTTAATTCCTTCTTGACCCTTTCATACAAGTCCTCCTTCTTTGCACCATATCTCTACAACATATCCTATGAAGCATCCTCCATGGCTCCATGGACTAGACTGATGTCATATTCTGTGAGTGTGGCCTCGATTTGGGGTTTACTAGCACGCGCCTTCTTTCTTGTTGAAGGTTTCTTTGAAGAAACCTTTCTCTGCTGCGATGTTACAATAAGGGGATCTTTTGGTGGTGTAGCTTCGCCTTATCCTTGATTTTCTCCTTCATCCCCTCCTCCTTTTCCATTTGCATCATCTCCTTCTCTTGGTGAGTCAGATCCATTTCCTTCAGAGGTGTTGTCCTCCTCATCAGTCTCCATATTCTAGACTTCCTCCTTTTTCTTTTTCTTCTTTGCACTGGAATGTCTAGCATGCTCAACTCGGGTGACCAAGGGGATTTCTATGATGTCAGGGTTGGAGAGTTATGCATCATCAACCAGTACAAGGAACTCCTCCAACCACTCCTTCGTGATATGCTCCATGTCATTGTTTGTTAGCTTGTAATATGATTGAAAATATTCCTTCCTCTCATCTCCGTGTGCAATGATATATATAAAATGGTAATCTACACGGAACTTCGCAAAAGGTCGGTACTGGTGCAGGATGTACAATTTCATGCGTGAAAATGCTTCAATGGAAACCTTTAGTTTCTGATAATATGCATGGAACACAGCGTTTTACTGCCATTTCTTTGACATATCATTGGTGTGCCACAAGGTAGAAAACCTAGCGATCAATGGCTCCGATGGTTTTATCTCTGGGAAGGTGGCTCCTTCATGAATTTTCCAAGAAACAAATGCAATCAATAATAGAAACCAGCTGAAGTGGAACTCATATCCCTGATCCTAAGCTTCATGATAGTCTTTCTCAAGTTTGTTGATGAGGTAACTCGCCCAATTCATTTGCATGCCCTCCACACATTTTCCTACGAGGTCCACCACAAACCCGGTGACCTGTGTGGGGCGGTTATTTCTTACAATATTTCCAGCTATGAGTTGGAAAGTGAGGCACACTGCACTATCTTGGATAGAGGCTACCTTGTAGCCTTACTTTCCCTTTTTGAATTCGCCATATGCCTCCTTGATGTGATGTTCTAGGGAGCGGTCTGAGGCATTCCCTGGGTAAAATTGCTAAGGGTCGGGTCCCTTCATGCTTAATCTTGTAATCAAGTGGATGAGCTCCAGATCCACAATAATATGCCAGTCGAACCTTAGGTATCCACCATGGTAGAACAACAAGAATATTTTAATGCAAGTGTTAACCTCCTGGCGACGACCAAAATGGGGAATATTCATCACGTTGAGCACAGTGGACTACGCTAGCTCCTTAATCCATGGTCGGGAGATAGTGTGAGGCTTCTTCCCAGTTGACTTTGTCAGGTATCTGTGGGGTGCTAGCATAGCATATTTCTTTCTATATCCAAAGTTGAAGTCGTTTTTCTTCAACAGCGGGATATGTCCCAACTGGCTCCCGACTACGCGTATTCCCTTTGGAATGTACGCGGTGATCAAATTTTACTCATAGTCTCGTGGAATGTTGTCGTGGTTAACCGTGCCATCCAAAGGAGGGATATATTCTGGTAATATTAATGGGATATGCTTCAATTTAGCTATATTGTTGCGATGCTTACTTTGTTGTTCAGTTGTGGGGTTGGTACGGACCGAATGTTGTCCAATCGAAGGGGAAGCCTGCAGTCTCCTGGTCGAAAATTCCTGGATACCTTTAGACATATCTCTATCAACCATAAAATTGCTAAGAACCTCCTCAACATAATTCTCTAACTTAGTGCATTCACCCGACATTATCACTTTTAAACAAACAGGTTAGGATAGGCAAACAGACAGGTGGGGTAGACAAACAAATGGCGATGTTTAGCTTCTGATAACACATTTCAATGCACAATCAGTTCTCTGATAGATCAGTTAATCACGGGTGGAAAAAAGTGGTCTCAGCGCAGTGACCAATGTGTTAAATAAGCGATCATCGTAACAGATTCCTCCAACGGGCAGGGCTTCTTCCATCAATGTGAATCTGTCTATTATTGCGTGGTCTCATCATCCCAATGATGGTCCATCCACCCATAAATGTTTTTTCTATTCATTCTAGAGCATCGTTCTAACGGGTAGGGCGCCTCCAATGGTCATATATATTTTCCAGGTAAAAGTCCCATTCTGCATGGTTCTATTTTTCCGGCAAGGTTCAATTCCTACAAACCTATCTCCCGTGAAGTCTTCCATCTATTCTCTATGACTTCCTGTATCTTTTCTGACTTGGATTTCTTCTTATTGAGATTCCTTGCCTTCTTTTCTATGATCTGAGTTCCTCTAACTGTTTGTGGAATCCTCTTTCCATTCTTATACTTATCTTCTCCTAGTGTAGTGACTTTGCATTGTTGATGTTCTCTCAAAGGGTCTGAAGTTAATATTTCTTCTCTTATTAGTTCCAGGGTGGGTATACTTCTTTCTTACATGGATAGGTCCTTCAAACCTTCTTGTGTTCTTTCAAATTCGACAACTAATTCTCTTGCCCTCTATTTCTTTGACTTATCTTCTCGTTCTTCTATTAGTCGATCTATTTTTATGGCTATGAAATCCCTTAGTTCTTGCTTTTTCTTTCCTATAGCTTCCTCCTCTGCTTTCCTTCTGATATGATCTTTCTCAATTCAAGTCTTTCCTAACAAAAGTGGGAAAGGGGCGTGGTTCGAAACAAACTTAATTAATTCAAAATCATCTTCAGTCGATGTTCCATGAACAACAATAGGTACATTAGTAACTCTTCCACATAGGGTTATTATCTTTCCTTTAAACAAGCCTATCCTTCCCAATGAAGGTATCACGGTAGGCTTTCCCAAAATTTCCCAAGTTTCTTTTGTCATAATATTCACTTGTGTTTCTTCATCCAAGACACAATCTATGTAGAAGTCTTCTATTATTTCACTTATGTGTTGTTTTACTTTCAGGATCATTGGTAAACTGACATCTTTGTGATCATCCATCATTTATTTCAACTGTAATAACATATTATGAGCTTTCTCTGATTCTTTCTCTTTGTGATTCTCTAAGATGCTCTTCGTCTCTTGACTTTCTTCATAGTTTTCTTGTCTCATGTTCATCCTTTCAACTTTAGCAATCATTTTTGGACAATCCTCAACCTCATGACCAACAATTTTACAACAAAGACAAATTGGACATGTACCAGGGCATTCCTTAGCAAGATGTCTCAGTCTTTTGTAGTTATAACATAATGTCAATCCTCTCTTTCTTTTAAGCATCCCCCAACCTCTCCTGTACTACACACTAGGATCACAGTGCTGGACTTGCAATCTACACAAATTCTTTCTAGGTTCCTGCATCCACTTATTAGTCCAAAAACTCTTTCTATGCATAGGAATAACATATATTTATTCATTTCTAATAGCTTTACTTAGATCAACTCTTTCTTCCAACTTCTCCCTAGCTTTCAAACTAGGACATAATCTATTAATCATACTTAAATTCATGCTTTTGAAACAAAAATTTTCACTTATATTACTATTATCAAAGAACAAAGATTTACCTCTTTTAAGATATTACCTATTTTCTTCAGATCAGATTTCTTTCTTAGCATAGAGCTTCACAAGTCGAGTAGAATAGTGTGAACTTTAGCAACAAATATACGCACAAAGCTTCTCTTTTCTTTACTTCAATTCCTAGCAATCATAGTTTCAGGTCCCAACAACAGAACCATTTGTTGGCACAGGGGCCTAGGCTTCAATACTTCAACATCGCACCAACAAAACCTTAACTACCGACCCTTTCAGCAACACCTATGAAGCAGACAAATTCTCACCTGAGGTAGAGTTAGGGGGGGTTACAGGACTCAGGTGTCTGTAACCAAGCTAGGACACAAATCTATGATAGAAACACTTTTCAAAGTATTCTAGAAACACTTAGAAGGTGATATACATTAGTTCATTAGTTTCATAACATCACAGAACAAAACCCTAAGATAGATTGACGCAGTAATAGTAAAGATTAAGAAATTCAATCATTTAGCACATAGTACTGAGGTAGATCTGGAATTCATTAATAAAGAATAAGTAAATCACTAAGCAACATCATATCTATCCATCATACATAATAAAAAAATCACTAAGAAGATAAATGACAAACACAGCATAGCACAAAGCACACCAAAGACACAAGATATACGTGGTTCACCCCAGTGTGGGGCTACCTCCACCAATTGCTTCATCTTATTTATTATTCTTTAATTCTATTACATTCATCCGCTCCTATGCACTAAGCCATAGAGCCAAGCTTCATTGAGGATAGAAGATCCGTGCATTGAGCGCCAGATCCTCCTTCCCAAAACTAGGTTACAACACAAAGCCAACTTCTCTATTGAGCACAGAGCCTTACATACACAATCTATTTCACAAAGCAACTCAAAAATACTTGCACTTAGCCTTGCAAGTTGTCTTTCCCTTCGCTTTCTACTTCTACCATGCATTCTTATCTATTTATAATTTTACATTTCCTTACAAAAAGGCCTAAACATGGGTAAACCCATGGGCCAACATCCCATAACCCATTACAAAAACCCTAATGAACCCCTTGCTGGGTCCACCTAGCCTGCAAAACAAGTGAGATCTGGATCTCAACTCTGCCATGGCACTCTATCGTCAATCCTCGCATCAAAGTCCAAAAGGTGGTCCAAACCGGACCAAGGTTTCCTGGAAACTTGGTCGAGGGCCAAAAAATATACAGATTGGAAAATGGATGGTGGATGAGATGGATGGATAATGGAACTATGGGGGTGCATTCAATAGAACCAAGTGCAAGGATGATTTTAGGGGCTAAATTTCTCTCATGGGCTAATTTTCCAAGTTTTTTCCCCAAAAAAGATTCGCTATTCTAAAAATTATTCGCCCAAATTCTATAGGATAAAATTATTTTACCTTAAAAATTGCCAAACTTTAATACAAACTTTATAAAATCCTTAGAAATTTGAATATTTTTACAAAAATATCGCCAAACATTTATAGTTCACATATGAAGTATTAGTAATATTTGCCAAGGTTTCTACATTTTAAAATAAATTTTCATCCTTCAAATCATCCATGACCAAGTGTAGGATGATATGACCCGAGTCCATTGGGAAGGTTAGAAATATGATAAGAAGAAGTATGGGGTTCATTCTCAGAAGTGCAAAAGATAGCAGGACTCCCAATCCTAGGGGGTGAAAATAACATGAGTGTCAAGTTGCCAAGGGGAACTATGAATGGGACAACTCATGTGGGGGAGAGTGATATCCATTGATAGTAACCAAATGTGGCATTGGTAAAGGTACTGTAGAGCCATATGTAAGGACCCTAAAGGAAAATGTCAGAGGGTGTGACTGGGATATGAAATTATTTACAGAGGGAGTAATTACATGTCAGTGTCGAACATATACCTGAAGGGGCTATAAGCTTGTGTAACAAGTACCTACACATAAGAATCCAAATACACGACGTGAACAATATCTGATGATAAAGAACATATAACAAATATTTGATAAAACTAAAAGTGAGCATGCGTACCTAAACGTGGTGTGAATAAAATGCTCCTCTAGGGAGAAGTGCATATGATAACCTGGGGAATGGATGAGGGGATTATGTTGCATCATGAGTGGTTGGGTGATCAGATGAGGTTTTATAGGGGTTAAGTGATGACCTAGGTATTCAACAATCAAAGGACACTGGTATGTGAAATGAGCAAGTGAGTCACATAGAGCACAAGGACATCTCATTCGCTCGGGGACTAACGAAGAAATATAATGAAGGTCAATAATCTGAGCATCAGTAGGGAGTGCTTGAGAGGGATTAGGAAGAGAGGTGTGGTGTATTGCAGCTAATTTTTGGAAAACTTGAGGTAGATTTGGGCAATGATGAGTGTAATAACCATATTCTAAGCATATGGCACAAGCAAAATTGGTTCGTAACACTTTCTTGCATGTGGTTGAGGACTCCATAGTAGCGGTGGATGTACTTGGTGGAGTGGCAACCAATGGGGTTTCTTTAGGGAGCTTGATAAGATTATGTAACTCGGGAAGAGAAGGACCTCTATTAGTGGGGTGTCCTTCTCTTTCGCATAGTTCACAAGGAGGTTGAACTCGAGGAGGTAGTGGAGTTATGGGATCGTTCTTCCTTCGTCTGCCTCTGGTAGTGGTAGTGTTGTTGCTAGTTGGTGGTGGGGGTGGTGTGGTAGGAGACTGTACTAGGATCTACATCAGAAATCCCTCTGTTTGAGGAGGGAGAGATGGTGTAGGAACCATAGAGGGTGGATGGAGATACCATATAGGGATGATGATAACCATGTTGGGAAGGGTGAGGATAGCAGCTACTTGGAATTCTTGGACTCCAAGTGGGGGGTAGAAAAAGGGGATTTGCGTAATGGCTTGGAAGGTTGTCTCCCAAATCAATATATTCCCTTGGAGGGGGGGGGGATCTAGGACAAGTGATGCGGTGGTGTTTTTAGGGAATTCCTCGGGTAGTAGTTCTTTGAATGGTGGAACTTCGATGTGGGGAGGGGACTCAGTGAGAGAAGTATTGTCTCCAATATCGATTTTGTTAGAGGAAACTATACACACTTGTGCTGAAATAGATGATTTTAGGAGAGGTGGTTCTCCATGATAAGTTCCTAACAAGGATGTGTCTTTGAATATTCTAGGGCCAATGTCGATGAATGGAAAATCGTCCAAGCTAGCACAGACAAGAGGTAGGATGTTATCAATATTGATAGAATGATTAGGCTCATAATGTGTAAATTGGTCGATGGTGACGATTTCCCCGTTATGGGGGAACATCATTGTACGAAACATAGAAGAGGCTACCGCCTTCATAACATACATGTAGCTACATATGAACAAGATATTGTAATCAAGTGGGGCATTGATAACTTCAATGCTAATCAGGATGGTTTTTCTCCCAAGTTCTACGGGGACATTTTAGAAGATCCCTTCAGGGGATGATGGTCAAAAGTCATAAGCTCTCAGGGTGATGGAAGATGGTACTAGCTCAGGTGAGACGAGTTTCTGCCATACTACTTTAGACATGATGCATGTGGATGCACCTTCATCGATGATGCATCGATGAACTGTGATGTTCTAGATCTTAATGGGTATCTGAAAGGCTACCAAAACAAGGAGGCATGGTTCTCCACCATCTAAATCAAAGGTGATTAGTTGAGTATCAGTTGGGTCTACTTTCCCCAAGGTGGAAATAAAGGATTTGTGTTGTGATGGATAGGTTTGGAGGACCTCCAACACAGACATGGTTGTAGGAGACTGTGCTAATTCATCGACCAAACTGTAATTATGGGCTTCCCTAGCATGAGGGTTATGTACATTCCGTCGTAAAGGTATGCAAGGTATATGGGGATTTGGTTTAGTGTTAGGACATGGGATATTTAGTAACCTAGATCTACCAAGCCTTTTCTATGCACAAGAAATGCCCGTGCACTTGACGCAGCAATCCAGATTAGCAAATTTTGGGCTCAGACTATGGGAACGGTAGAGATCCATCAGGTCAAATAGATCAATGGCTCTTGTCCATTCAGGTTCCAGAATTGTGTGGGTTTTGATATAAAGTTTGAAGTATTGAGTTCCTTAAGACCCTAAGCCTTTAAAGATCCAAAGAGCCGAAGTCCCAAGAACCTGACACGTTGCTTCGACGAATTTCCTTCGGGAGTTTTCCGAGCATAAAATTTATAAACTCCCAAAGCTCGGATTTCCAAATAAAATATGGATCATTTGTCGGTCACGACACACGGCAACAGATCATTCACTTCGGGGATTTTCCTCTAGGATATTTTCATTTTTCACATTCGAAAGTCCCAAAGAGCCAAAGACCCAAAGTCCCGAAGTAAATCTAGATCATCCATCAGAGGGGACACATGGCATCAGATCTTTCACTTCAGAGATTTTCCTATGGAATATTTTTCACGCTTCACAATTGAAACTCCCGAAATCCAGAATTTTGAAGAGAATATGGACCATTCATTCATCATGAGATGTGGTGATAGATCATTCACTTCAGATATTTTCCTCCGGGAGATTTTTCATTTTTCACATTGAAAACACCTGAAGCCTGAAAGTCCAAAGTGAATCTGGATCATTGATCCAATGTCAACGAGAACCGTCGATCCTTGCAGTATGTAAATATCACCCAAATCACAGATTGTCATCAGATCGACGACCACGCTTCATTGCAGGGATGTAAACTGCTTGAGCATTAATTTTCCTAAGCGGCCCCGCAATTGGAACCATGGTATATTTGGAAGGGTATATGGCAGCTTGTGGTGGATTGCAGGTTGCAGGTCTAAAGATGGTTTGAATCCAAACCACCCTCAACAGCTCCCGCAATCATGTACTTGAATGAAATTAGATCACCGTGTCAGCTCCATGTCACCTCCACTCATCCCACTCACTACTCTCGCTCCTCTCACCACCTAACACTTGTCCTCTATTAACCCCCCATGCTGATCTCCATCGATAGTAGCCCACCTCTCCAGATCAACAGTCCTTATTGCAACTTGGACCCCCCCCGACCATTCTACCTTT